>CM034148.1:242363066-242615392 GCA_019776745.2 Taxus chinensis
AATATTCTACAGAATATCAATACTGTATCATGAGATCTGCATACATCAGGAGATATAGCAAATATCTCTGTACAAATGCAACAGATTCCTCCACTTCTAACACAAGAAAAATAACAAGCTTCACCTACAACATAAAGTAAGATATGTTATTAAACTTCACCATGTGATAGGTGTGTTGTCACAATTCTAACACTGACGTAGGAATTAAAAGATAGTGGCCAACCCCTTTTTAGTTTTTATTCCGTGTGGAAGACATAAGGATAACTATGAGTTTGAATCATAGGTAGAAAAGAGGATGACCTTGTAATGTGTTCTTATATGAAAAAAATTATCTGGAAGTTTTTCTATGTTATGACAACCCCATTTTTGGAATTTTATTGGCCAACAATGCTTTATGAATTTGTACTTTTCTTCAATAAACTAATCCGTCATATAAGAATTGATTTCAAATAACTTTGGAAATTGAATTGTACAGTGTTACTTATGTTGTTATACAAACTATGTTTCTTTCTTATGTTTACATAAATGTTGCTTAAATTAAAACTTGATTTGTTTCTTTAAAATATTTACATTTCTGATTTGTTACAGATGTAAAATAAATCAACTAACATATATAAAGACAAATGTGTATTTATTTAAGTCTGAATATGAAACCAAATATAAAACACAAATGGGATAATTGAAACATATAATGACATTGTTCCAATGGAAAATTTGTAATCTCCATATGAAATAAATCAATACTTATTACATAACATTATTGTAATGAAATCTATGTGAATTGGAACAGTCCAGGAGTAACGCTTTCATTTGTTTCTTTAAAATCAACTGTAGCATGATCTATGGATGTGTCTCAATCCCCTGGGTCAGGAAGAATATTACTAACTCCTCTTCTTTCTACTAGTGAATTCCACAATTTGAGTGCTCTATCATAAGGAAAAGACTCCAATGAGTAACGTGATACATACAATCTGAGACAAATTTATAGATTCCTATCCAATATGTTCAAACTTTGACTTTTAAAAATGATAGTGCATTGAAACCCTCTCATATTCCACAAAACCCAAAATCATTATTGGCAGATCTCATACAACTTAATATCCTCACTCAAATATTCACTTAGAATACTATTGGAACAAATATCCTTCCAAATCCTTTTCATGGCACTTATATCATGTGGGTTGTTTAGAATTTGAACTTGTCATATCATAGTATTAGAAAAATCCATTGACTGTGACACTAAGTAGTTTTCTTTTTAAAATACCTTCTAAAGAAACTCCCATTTATCTCTTCAGTCTTAGAGAAATGATTAGTTATATCACCCATGTTCTTGAAAATAAAGGACTCATAGATGCATAAGGTTTGACTCCTGAAAATTCCAAAACTGCAGATTTACAACTCCCATTGCTTCAAGTATTTAATAATTTTTTATTCTTTCCCAGATCTCTTTAGCTAATGATTCAGAGATCTTTCTCAACTTATTCCTAGTTTCCATTAATACTGCATCATTAAATTTCATGTCACTCGTACTTCTTCTATTTCTAAGTATCCATATAAACGTTTTTTTGAAATGTATGAAGTGGAATCTCTCTTCCATGTGCTGTTATACACAGATGATCATGTATATAGTAATTTAAGAAGCATTTGTAATTTTTCAAATCTTTCAATGCATTCCACTTTTCAAAAGAAGCATCGTGAAAACTCCCATAATAAATATATAAACTTTCTAGACTCCATCAAACACGTCTTTTGAGTCTTATGAAGCATGTAATGTAGGAAGACTGATCTTGTGCATGTTTCGTGAAAATATTAAGCTCCCTCAACATGGGAAAAATACCGTAGAGTGTGAGTAAATTTTCGATGTCAGTTATATGGCACAATACATATTTTTATTTATCTACATCCCTACGGTATTTAAACATAAATACTTTAAGTGAAGGATATTCATCAAATATTCTACAGGTAGGTTCATACATAGATATCCATTTGGTATCTACATCTTTGAGATGTTTTTTTCCCTTTTTCAGTCTAATAGCAAATTTTTGAAATTCTAAAAAACTTTTTGGACTACTAGAATAATAGGCATGTAGATCACGTATCAATTCCTCCACTTTAGCTACATTTTCAAATTTGCTCACAATTTTGTAGGCGAGATTCATTCAGTGAGCCATGATGTGGACAAAAACCATAAATAGAGTAATAGTTGTATGAATTCTAACAAACAGACCATTTCTATCTCTCTACATTACAGCTGCACCATCCTGTCTGACATAAAATAATTCTGTTGCAATGGAAAAGTCATCCATTCTGACGATATCCTTTAGATTTGACACCACCAATTTATAAAAAAAATTAGAATTGCAATTCTCAGTCATTTTATGAATTTATAAGAGGTGTGCAGTTATTATTTCATTAACAAATGTGTGAATATAATACATATCCATGAAGTATTATCGACTGCACTAACCTCATCTAATGAAAGGGAAATTAACTTTGCCTTTTGAACACACAATTTTAGATCCTCCTTTTCTACCATAGATAGACATTTGGCAATATCCCAACAACTGGTATCTGACCAATGAGATTGAGGAACATTCTTTAGACCAATAACTTGATACAAAATTTTATTTTCTATGAAATCTGACATTGGTCTTCCCCTTTTCATTATATGAATAATAGTAGCAAACTGAATACACTTTTCTTGAATTTATGCCTCCATAGATTTTCTCAATCGTGCTACTATGGTCCCACCTTTTCATTTATATATTTGATACATTTTATTCATTTTCATACTCTTCTGCATATTTGACATGTAGACAATATTTGCATCTTTCCATTTATGTGTTCTGACTATGCTGCCATCCTTTAGCTTTTGGGAATATATTTGTCCACAGTTTTTTTAATTGTGTCCAATTTGAGATGCATTGTGTGATCCTTCCCTTATTTCTAACCACATATTTGCATCGACATTGTGTTGGAACACACTTACAATGTTTAGTGTACACAGGTTCAATAAAAGGATTTTGCAGCCCATTTCAAAATAGAATTTCCTGGATTGTCCAATTTTTCTCTTTCTTTTGACATTTTTTTTTTTTTCTTGGGATTTAACTTCTGAATCTGAGTTTTTCAGTAGGAATATTTTGATTCTCATGTCTCCTTTTTCTATAAATAGACCTTGGAGTAGAAGCTTTCTATGCTGGTGTACTTTGAGAATTTGATGAACTTTCTTGTACTTCTATGTCATCAAGGGACAAAATGTTTTCCTCAACATATAATGGATCATCGATGTCTATAAATTGATTATTCTATGAAGGAATTTCTGAAACATCTGCATATAATTCTATAAAATTATTACTTATATAGTATTAATTTTTGTCTATAGATAAATTTTTACAGATTACAAAGAGTTCCAAGAACATTATTATAAACATAATTATTAAATTTTGTAAGATTAAATGACCAATAAATAGCATGTGCCACATACCGATATTTTCAGATGATGAAGAAATCGACTTCATTTTTTGTGATTTTCTAAAATAGCCAAGCAAAGTATTTGTACCCTTTTTTGAATTGGCTGACTTTTTAATCTTCTTGCCCTGATTTCAAGTATCCATGACTACTTACTACTTAGGCCCTTAGGGGCAGCTCTTATGTTTGAAGAATTTGAGAATAGATGGTTTAAGGTTAGATGGTATTAGTTGGATGGTAAAGGGTTGGACAATTGAGTCACTAAGTGGTTTGACGACTCACAAACGAGGGGTTGGATGCCTAAGTTATTGGACAAATTAAGCCTTAGGGGTTGGACGACTTAAGGTTGGATGACTAAGGGGTTCGATGGCTTAGGGCTGGACGGATAACAGTTAGATGGCTAGGGGTTGGATGGCTAGTGGTTGGACAATGGATGACCAGGGGTTAGACCGAGGGGTTGGACGGCTAGGGGTTGAATGGCTAAAGGTTGGACGACTCAAGGTTGGAGAGAATAGAGTTGGATGGATCAAAGTTGGACGAATCAGAGTTAGAAAAATCAGAGTTGGACGGATTAGGGTTGGATGGATCAGGGTTGAACGAATTAGTGTTGGACGGATCAATGTTTGGCATATCAGAGTTAGACAACTAAGAGTATGGACAACTCAAATTTTAGAGTTAGATGGGTCAAGGTTGGATGGCTCATATTTGAATGGCTCAGAGTTGGACGACTTGTGGTTGGAGGACTCAGATTTCAATGTTAGAAGTTGAGGATTTTCTTATGTTTACTTCAACAAATATGCACATGATATGATTCGAAATGGTGGCAAATTAAATTAATAAGCTCTTATATATGTGTAAAATCTAGGTGAAAGGAATAGTATAAGGGACATGTCGGTCGAATGTTTTGGTGAATAATTCGGCTACAAACCATATAATATTCACCAATTCAAATATTTATAATCCTTGATTTTTCATGAGTTTACGAAAATTCACCACTAAACTTTTCCCTGATCATATTTCTATACTATATCACTTTGAGTGTTTTGATGACACTTCCTATATAGTGACATGATTAGTTTCTCATGCAGATTCATAGAGTAAGCTTTGGCACAAGAGATTTAGACATATTAATTACATATATTTGAATTAGTTGAGCACTCATGGTATGGTAGATGGTATTCCTAGAATTTCTTGTCTTTGGCATGGTTGTGTATTAGGGAAAAAGCACCAAGATCCTTTCCCTAAGAAATTTTCTAAGAGAGATTCTTTACCACTTGAGCTTGTGCATAGTGACTTAATGGTTTTTCCTACCCCCTCTTTAAATTGAGCTAAGTATACACTTACCTTTATTGATAATTTCTTGAGGTGTACTTGGGTTTATTCTCTCAAGTACAAAAGTGATGTTTTTTCACACTTCAAAGTCTTCAAGGCTTTGGTCGAGAATCAATCTTCTAGTTGCATACCAAACCTTCATATTGATAATGGGGGAGTATTGTAACAATGATTTTTATGACATTTTAGCAACTCAAGGAATTATTCACCAGAATTTTATTCCTCATACTCCACAACAAAATGGATTAGCTAAATGGATGAATAGGAATTTGAAGGAAATGGCTAACTGTATGATACATTCTAGAGATTTACCTCATATCTATTAGGTAGGAGCAATGAATTGTGCTAAATACATTTAGAATCACACACCACATAGATCACTTGCACATTTGACTCTAGAGGAATCTCAGTCCAACACTAAGCCAGATGCCTCATTTTGTCAAGTCTTTTGGAGAAAAAAGGAAAGATTTGGATAAGAATAGCAAACCCTTGAGCTTTGTAGGGTATTGTGAGGAAATGAGAGCTTCTTGACTTTTATATCCTGATACTCATGACGTTATTTTTTGAACACATGTTCATTCTGATGAGCACTTCACTCCTCATGATTCTTCATCTTCTTCCATGCCTCCTTCTTAATATCATTTTTAGGATCCTTTCTTTGAGGAGGTTGATGAGGAGGTTATAGATTTTGTTGAGGATCCTATTCCCACCGATGTTTTCACTATGCCTAAGTGGGTTAGTACTAAAATTTCTGAGGCAACACCCTTTCATACAGGATCTTCCACCCATTAGGAATCATCACACACATTCTCCAGGTTCTAGAATTTTATGTCAGGAAGTTTTATGAGGATCTATAGTCCTCTTGGAAGGCTCTTGAGATATAGGAGTGGGATGATGTGATGGCAGATGAGTATTCTTCTTTGATGAAGACTCATACTTAGGATTTGGTATCTCATCCTAAAGGAAGAAAGATGGTCAGGTGTAAGTAAGTAGGTATACCAAGTCAAATACACAACTGATGCTTCCATTAAAAAATATAAGGCTCGTCTTGTTGCAAAAGGTTTTTCACAAGTTGAAGTTATTGATTACTCTGAGACTTTTGCACCTGTTGCTAAGATGGATTATCTGCACCTTGTACTTACTAATGTTGCATCACATGTGTGGCCTGTATACAAGATGGATGTGAAGATTTCCTTTTTACATGGAGATTTACAAGAGGAAATATGCATAGAGCAACAAGATAGATATTTTTAGGATTCTTCTCTTGTTTGTAGACTCTGAAGGTATCTGTATGGTCTGAAACAAACCCCTTGAGCTTGATATGAGAAGATGGATTCTTTTCTTCTATCTACTAGTTATTTCCATTGCCACTCTGATCATATAGTATATCTACAACATGTTGGTGAAGATATTGTGATACTTGTCTTGTATGTTGATGATTTTTTTACTTACTGACAGTTCTTCTCCACACAATTTAGACTATTCAGAGGCCTCTTTCTAGATAGTTTAACATGACAAATCTTGAGTTATTTCATTATTTCCTTGGTTTGTAGATTTCTCAGAAAGATTCAAGTATTCATTTGATTCAAAAAAAGTGCACCCATCATCTTCTTCAGTGCTTTAATATGGCTGATTACAAGCCAATTCCATCATCTCCTTTTTAGTATGAGGTTACTCTTACTTCGACATATACCACACCACGTTGTGTGATTCTACATTATATAGGAATTTGGTTGGGAGTCTCATGTACTTGACCCATACTTGCCCTGATATTCTCATTTGCAGTAGGGCTTGTATCTTGGTTTGCACATTCTCCTCATAATAGTCATTGACAGGATGCTAAAAGGATTTTTGTGTTATTTTCAGGGCACTTCCAAATTTGGCCTACACTACACTAGGGATTCTACTCAGTTGGTTGGATATATAGATTCAGATTAGGTAGGTTCTATAATGACATGTGTCTCACTTCTGGCTATATTTATTGTCTTGGTTCTTCTCCAGTTGTTTGGGAGTACAAAAAGAAACAGGCTATTGCACTTTCATCATTAGAGGTAGAGTACAGGTCATCAGTTACAATGAATCAACAAATTATTTGGATCTGACAGTTATTGATAGAGTTTGGATTCCGAAAGGATTCACTGATTGTAATTTGGGTGTGACAACCAAAGTGTAATTCACATTTATCATAATCTAGTTGAGAACCAACAGACCAAGCATATTGAGATACACATCCACTTCATTTGTCAGCACATTTAGGATGGATTTCTTTTCTTGGAGTACATTATGACTCAGCATCAGGTTGCGAACATCTTTATGAATCCTTTTACATCACCTCTCTACCTTGAGCTATGTGGTGTGCTTGTGGTTTTGGAATTTTTTTATTGGGGGTGTTAGTGAGAACATATTCCTTCTTATTCTTCTTTCTCTTTCCTTATAACAGGATTCTTTCCTTCTTTTGGTTTGATTTTTCTTCATGGATATATTTTACATGAGTACCTCATCAGACCTAGTTTCCAGGAATCGTACTGTGGCTATGCCACTTTTATTTTGAGCCCCTAACTTCACTTAACAGGGGGAATGTTACAGTAGGTATTTACCTTAGCTCATATTCACCTAGGTACTTTATTTACCTTTATTTTATTTATCCTCACCCCACTTATGTGTGTGGATATTTATTTTTATTTATTTTATATATATTAGGGGGATATTATATAGTTGTTAGAAATAGTTATTTCCTTGATCTACGTACGGTATTGACTAGATCCTTGATATCTAGTTCTTTTCTAAATCTATGGTCTTGACTAGTTCTTTAATGACTAGTTATTTCCTTGACTTATGGATTGATCTACAACCTTGACCGGTTCTTATATTGTTACTCCTTGCCTATATAAACAAGGCCCATTCTCATTGTATTTCATTGAGTTCGATAATAAAATATGATATTGCTTCTCATTTGTTTGTAAAGGTTTTGGTAAATTTATTCTGGCAAATTACTTTCATCTTATTGATCGTGGTGTTTAATTAACATCTCAGTTCTTGGTTTGGTATGATTTGGTTATCATTCCTTTTATAATTGTGATAATTGTGATATCAAAATTAACTATAACTCAATTATTAAGTATAATGAAGTGAAAAAGTGTAATTCATAGAAATATTAATATGTAATTATTTTGATGTAGAAACTAGAGTATTTGGTGGAAGTAGATGTAACCCAACACTTAATGAAAGAAATATATAGATGAAGATAGAGGTATTGATGTACCAAGTGAAGGAAAAAGAACATGTATTAAATTTTTTAATAACTTTGATATCTTTCCCTCTAAAATAAGGGGAGGAAAGACTTCTGGAAATGAATTATCTCATTTCATACTTTCCAAACCCCACTAACAAATGTATTATAGAAAAATAAAATCCCAAGGTCTGGATATGTAGGTATAAGGTATAAATAGAGAATGGGTTTCCCCATGATATTCCTTTATGTTGTATTATTGAGTAAGAATGTGTAAAATGTTGATATATGAGTGGAGAAGGAGACTTATGCTCCAAAATTTACTATCTTTTTTTATTGTAACCAAGTATTTGATGTCAAAAGTGAAATGTTAATTGTCAGTTGAAAATGAGATTGGTAGAAAAACTTGTATCTATAAGTGGAAATTTTAAGCTACATACTAATCTGGTGTTTCTATCTCCAAGGAAAAAATGTATGGTAATGTAGAGATTGTCTATATTATCCTAACATTTCCGTACACTCCTAAACTAGTGTTTTTTCTACCAAAAATTATAATTATATTTTCCCAGAGAAAACTTTTATGTAAAAAAATATTTCTTCTTGTATTTGTAGAATATATCTGGATGAATTAACCCTTTTTTATAGGTGTGTGTGATACAAATTTAGTTTTGAGGCTAATATTAATATGTTTTCACAACTAATTTATGTCTGATACTCTCGAGGAGAGTGTGGAGTGCTAAAATTGTGTCCACAAGTTAGAATGCATACATGTAGAAGTGATTACAAATGGTAGACACCAGAGAAGAAAGATAAATAATGGAACTTCTAGAACTAAAAAACAACAATGTCAGTATTAAAATATACGTAGCTAAACTATTATTGATACAAAATAACAATTAAGTGGGAAAATAAAATAAAAATCATGTAAGGAAGAGTCAAATCAAGGTATAGATCATCAAACATGGAATATCCATATTGTTGATGAATTATAATAGAATAGTGGCCAGATATAAGAGAATACATTTTTCACTAGATGGGTAAAGAGAGACAATCGTGTGACACCCAAATTGTCACAAGAAAAGAAAAAAACAAATATAAGATCAAATAAAACAAACTCTAGGAAACATAAGAAAATAGCAACCATGTACAAAAAAAATGATGACAAATAAATATAAAGCAATAAATAGTAAAAGTTCAAATCAAACAAGATATGTCAGGATTGCAATGACACAAAAGTTCATCTTGTTAGTGTTAAAAATAAAATTTACACAACAACTTCATTCAAGCATAATGAGGAACTAATAAAATACAATAATGAGATAATAACACATTTATTTTGCAGAGAGATGTCCAAATATTTTTTAATGCCAATGTGTCTCTTATTATCATGTAATTAGGTTTGTGTCCTACATCAAGCTCAAGATACTTCTTGAACATGTTTCCTAAAATTTGAAAGGAATAGATATCAATCAAATAATAATCAAAACTGAAATAAAATATGTAGTGTAAAGTACAGATAAAGTAAGTTATGTGTTTATAATTTTCCAAATATATATTCATGTTTTTTGTGTTATTCAACATAGATATGTATGATGGTTAAACCGTATGTTTAATAGTGTAATACCCACTCCTATTTGACACTAATTATGCTATGTTTTTAAACTTCAGCTGATTAGAGACATGGACCTTATTGTTATATCTTATGTACCATGTTGTTAAGATACAATGGACATACTGATTGCTATTTTGTCTAATTGTTACTTTGGACTATATGGATGCATTGTGGATGTTGATGGACATTAAGGATATGATAATAATCTAGAATGGTTACCTTGTTGTATATTGACATTTGGAGTCTTGACGTATTGAGTATATTTCAAAGTATTGCACTAACTATGTAGTCTCAGTGATTTTTGTGAATTGCTTAACAATATGATGGTATTAGGGATTGGAAATGGGTGGTTAAGTGTATCTAATAGATAGGAGTTACAGTAGATATAGATATTTTCATGATTATTGTAGAATGTGAATCATATTATTGATGATTGTAAATTATTTACTAGAGTAGAATTAAAATGTTAATTAATATCAAATAATAAATAGAAATTCATAAATTTGATGATAATGATTTAGTTATGTTATACGATGAAGTAAATTGATAAATATATGTGTGTGTTGTATTTATAAATGTATGCTAAGGATTGTGTGAAAGATTTTTTATATGCACTAATTCTCATGACATATTGATATGGCCTTGAGGCCAAAAGGGTATTTTGTTTGTGTTTGTAGGGACATTATATCATATACATTAAAATGGCATAGGGTACCAACCATGAAAGGATGTCGAGTCTTATGCAACATGGCCAAAATTTAAAAACTTGTGCATAATGTTATGTTGTGTTGTTCCATGTTTTGTTAGGAGGTCCCCCACGAGGGAGGGGGTAACCTCATTTATGTGGCCATGGGTGTAATTTGGTTCCATATCTTTAATTTTGTTCTCCATGAGTGTAATTATGTGGGAAACATTGTTTCTTTATTAACACTTGCTAATGTATCTTAATTAACTAGTTTAGCTTAAATTTAAATTAAAAGGGAAGATATGAAACGCAGGCAATAAATTGGGTAGATATTCATTGTTTTGGTGCATGATGTGAATTGAATTAAATGAATTTTCGTGGTGTGTACTCCACAATCCTTTCCAAATTTGGATTTGGCCACATTTAGAGACCTGAAGGACAAGTTAACCTGTCCCTCACATCTCAAACTCTCCTACCAACCCTACTTATGAAGTATGGGGAATATTGTGACCATTTTAATGCATTATTGATTGTAAAAAGGGTAAATAATTGCACTTTTTACTTACCACATTTAATTTTTTCCATGATAAACATGGTGTGAAAGTTGGAGTGTCATGTGGGCATGTAATAAGTCTTACGTATGAATTTAATTGCTTTAGGTTTTGTGTTTGACTATATGTTGGAATGGAGGGATGATGAAGTGGAATCCTAAATGGATCAACCTCATCATAGTCACACCCATTTTCTATTTATTAGATGATTTTGATGGCTTTTTGTTACTTGCCTTATTTTCTTCTCTTGCATTTTTTAAAATTGTTCTTAGTTTTCATACTTGGAGTTTTCTTTGGGAATCACATATTTGATTGAGCTTGGGGTGAAGGATTCAAATCTTGTTGAGTAAATAAATTGGAAGCTTAATGGAGAGGTAGGCTCTCCTTTATTGTATTTTTGTATTAATGTATTTTGATGTAGCTATTGTGCTTTTCTGAACATTATCTGAGTGTTGTGGATATGTTTGATTGTGAATGGATAGCTTGCCTTAAGTTTGGTGTGGGAGATGGATTTATAGAACCATTAGGGAGGGAAAAGGTAGATGTGAGGCATTCATTGTGGAGGGAGTGTGAGATTGAGTTCCACCTATGGGGAGTGAAAAGGATAACATGGATACATTTTGCATAATTGTAAGGGTATAAATAAGGATTTGATCATGTTTTGAGTTGTGCACATGGAGGATTTTGGTTGAACTCCTACCTCACTTGGGAGACAAAAGGAGGTGGTGCCCATATTCCATTTCTCCTTGTTGGATTTTTATTCTCAAGCCTTTGTGTTTGTTGGGAAAGTTGTAATATTGTTTCAGTACATTGTTTGAGTTTATTGTTTGAATGTGTTATTTTGTGGAATGATTATTATTGAAGCCTCTTGTAAAATTTTGTCAAATGTTGCTTAATAACCCATATTATTCTTTGGTTGGGTCTCAAGGGCCAATAAGGGGATGAACTCTCCTCTTATTGGAATATAGGTTGGATAGAGAGCATCATCTATACCCCTTTTCTTTGTATTGTGAACCATGATTTTAAGAATTTGAATAGATGGAAGGGAGAAAAATGAAGTTTTGAAGGATTTATGCTATATTGGAGCCAAAATTTCACTCTTGTAATATCCTCATTGTTGTAAACAAGATGTTGATATCTTGTAAATTGTTCTTTCTAAATTGTTGATATCTTATGTTCTTGTGTTGTGTTATTTACATTTACATAATTTTAATTTACAAATTTATTCCAAATATGTTTAATTCGTTTAATTTTTTAAATCCCTGCACATTTGCATATACCTATAATCCTTTGAATTAATAATTATAAATTAATCACATTTTTGTCATATGAATTCTAACACTCCAGAATGGATGGACTCACTATAACCTTGATATGAGGATGCAATTTCATTTTAGATATCTCCATGTATATAAAACTAGGATCCAATGGATGTAATTTTATCAACATGTTTCTTTCTATCTATAGGAACAATTTGAATTTTGAAAACAAGAAAATATTAAAGCATATCCCATACTCTATGTATTCATATCCTCATTAGTGCATTTTTGCAAGCATTAGAACTATAGTCACAAAATCACGCACTTACTACTTCTATTATATTGCGATATATGTTAATTTATATATGGATCTCGTGTAAGAAAAAATATTCACTAATGGCTCATCCCCTAGTCTTATCATCAGTTTAGTAAGTCATTTTCATTGAGTGTCTTGTAGAGTTTTTTAATTACTCGCACAGTTTTTTAGTTGTCTCTCATGGAGTCTTAGCTTTTGTTATTTACTCAATGGTCATCTCTAGTCTTTGACTAAGGTGCCTAGGAAGGAATTTTTTCACCCTTCGGTGCCATAGTCTTCATTTTTAGGTGCCTTGTTACCGGTTGCACTCGTTAATCATTTAGAATCGTGAGGTTGGTGTTTGCAGTTTTCTTGGTCATTCTCCTTGGTAATAGTCAGCATGTCGGGTCATTAGTGTTAAAATTTGAGTAAGATATCGCTATATAAACACAATGCAGACACTATCTTAATGGAATACTATTTCTACTAAGGGATAGCTATCTATTAAGACAAGGGACTACAATTAGACATTGTTCTACATTACACACTATATAGGAAAGGTTGTATTTAATCTATTCCATCCATCAGTTACATTTTAAATCTAGATATTTCCATCTAATTTTGTGTCATTGACACCTAGACACCCTAGGAAAATAATTGCATACACATACACAGAGAAGTACATTGGGTCTTAGATGTAGTGCAAAGCTCAATTATGAGTCAATCTATTTGACACCTGAAGACAATCCGACCCATTCATTTGAATCTTTATTTTTTATGGTTTGACACTTTTGTGTGGGGTTTTATAGGATATTATTCATCAAATATCTACAACAACATCGGAGAAGCTAGAGTGACATAAATGCAACAATGAATGAGTTATTATGAAGATGTACTGACTAACCTAGACTTAGGTTTCAAGCTATTATATAAACTACGGTTCCTGTACTGTAGACCAGAGCACCTTTAGATACCCTAATCCACCCCCATGAAACCTAATTTTCACATATCTTCATCTGTTGTAGCTTATCAAGGTTTTTTATCATACTCTAGTCCACCCATGTATCATCCAGTATAATTCCAGATCACAGAAAGGTAAGTCATTTTAAATTTAGTACGTTTTTACTCTTATTTTAATTATTTGAATTCATTTTTTAATATCAAAAAATTATTTAACATTTATATTTCTATTTATATCAATTATTTCATTGTTGTACTATTTAGATTAACTTATAAAATTCATATTTTAGTTAATCATTTGGTGAACCCATACTTTACAATATTTTTTCCCTAGGATCCCCTTCAAAACCTAATGGATAAGAATAGTTTTATCTTCTTCTTGATCCATCCTGTGTCCTTTTATTGTCAACTCTATCTATGATGAGGCCACCATCGCTGAACTCATGACTCTGTATAAAAATCTTGATGTGCCAAATGATATCAACAACAACTCTTAGATGGTCAACAATATGTGCCTAATATTTTTGAAAATTCTCTTATTGGCATTAGTATTGTTTTAGACCTGATAGCCTTTACTTGTTGTACACCATACTATACAAATACTAGTCACCCTCCTTCTGATCATTCTAAACAATTTCTATATGATTCCTTTATGATTACATGCTTGGTATTGACAACCACTCACATGTTCATATCGATTCTTATTCTAGCTAGATCACTACTATGGTTCCATCTCATGATTCTCCTACTTATAATCTTTGTTCTCATGATACATCTCATACTAGATTACAACTCCTTCATATTATGTTGATGATCCTATTGACATCATCCTTAGCAACACTCTCATTTCTGAGTCCCTATTTGATGCTGATGAGGCAGGTGATGACAATGTTTTTCCTTCTTTTCATACTGCTGAGCATGAATATCCTATTCCATCACTACCTTCTCCCGATATTACATTTATCACTTTGTATGAGTCACGTCCATCTATATTGCTTTACAGAGGAAATACAATGAGGATATGTTGTCTTCCAACCCCTCACAGGATGTTAAATTATTTTCCCTCAATCAGTCACTCTTTCTTTCTCACCAAGAAAACTAACATGCAAAAAATTACTATTTTCTTCTCACATATCCTTATACAATGCACACATCCATATATATCTATTTTGGGAACCTAACTATGATTTTACAATCAAGAAATCATATTTAAAGCAAAATATTTATTATAATTCTTGGCCAAACAACAAAGCACAATCGCACAGGTGACCGATGTTGGTTATTGCCTGATGGATGTTGGTCATTCCTTGACTGATGTCAGTTTTAGTCTGACCAATGTTGGTTGCTTCCTAAGCGATTGCGGTGACTGTCAAAACCAAAAACATGTAAAAGTTAGCTTTCTGTGAAGAAATCAAGCTCCACACTCAACAATCTCCCACTTGGAGATCAATTGCTACACTGTACTATACATCACCATCCTTGGTTCCTTTTCCTTCACCCGTTTCTTCCTCTTCCAGTCTCAAACTCGAAGACCAATAGAAGTGGATTGAAGCTCAAACTTCTCCCTTACCAATGGATTCGTTAGCATATCCACAGGGTTCTCATCCGTATGGATTTTCTCTAACTTCAGTTGCCCATCCTCTTAACACCTGTCATATAAAATTGATACCTCAATTGAATTTATTTCATTATTGAATGTAATGTTGAGTTCTTTTCCAGATAGATTGCACTTTGACTATCTCTGTATAATATGCAATCCTCTTACTCCTTACCTAAATCTTTCATTAACCTACTCATCCATATCATTTCCATGCTAGCTTATGTAGCTACAACATACTTTTCCTCTGTAGTAGAAAAAGCCACAACATTCAGTAATCTCTGAAATCCATCCATCTTTTGTTCCACCTATTGTGAAAACATATCTAGTGGTGCTCCTCCTGCCATCCAAATATCTAGCCATATATGAATCGACATAGACGTGTAAAGAAGTATCTGACCCTCCATAGCATAAATCCATGCTAGATGTCCCTCTCAAATATCTGAGAGTCCATTGGACTTCTTTCCACTTTTCTTTACCTAAATTAGCCATAAAACTGCTCACAACTCCCACTTCTTATGTAATGGCTGGTCTAGTACAAACCATGGCATACATAAGACTTCCTATTGCTGAAGCCTAGGGAACATGTGTAATGTACTCATACCTCCTCGTGTTATGAAGGAAATATTGATCTTTTCTCAATTTGAAGTGTGTTCTAGCAATAGGTATACTAACATGTTTTGAATTTTGCATGTTAAACCTTTCCAACACCTTATTGTTATAAGCCTCCTGAGACAAATATAAATTCTTTGTTTTTCCTGTCTTGGTGAAATTACATGCCAATTATTTTCTTTACAGCTCCCAAATCCTTCATTGAAATTTTTTTGAGCTAGCCTTTCTTTAAGTTTACCAATGTCATACATACTATATCCTACAATCATCATATCATCCACATACACTAACAAAATAACATAGCTCTTATTTTCAAGCTTCTTAAAATAAACACAATGGTTAGATTCACATCTAATATTAACCATGCTCATGCATAAATTTTTCAAATTTCAAATACCATTGCCTTGAAGCTTACTTGAGCCCATATAGGATCTTATTTAATATGTACACAATTTTATCCTTACCCTTGACTTCAGAACCAAGAAGTTGTTGCATAAAAAACTCTTACTCCAAATCTCCATGACAAATTTTTTGTCATAACATCAAGTTATTCTAAATACAAATCTTCTGTTGTAACCAAACTTATAACTGTACAAATATAATTCATCTTAACTACAAGAGAAATTATCTCCTCAAAGTCAATACCTTCTTTCTTTGAAAATTCCTTTACCACAAGCCTTGCCTTATACCTTTTTTAGTCCACCCTCTTCTTCTTTGATTATGTAAACCCATTTGTTATGTAGTTGTTTCTTACATGCTAGCAACTTAACCAAATCATGTGTGTGATTTTGTTCCAAGGAGTCAATCTCCTCATCCATGTCATGTTCCCACTGCACGTGGGTATCTACTGGCATTTCTTCTTCAAAGCTTTCGGGTTCACCACTATTAGTCAATAATAAATAAGAAAAGGAAGGTGAAAATATATATGGAGGTCTACTTACTCTTTGTGACCTTCTCACTAAGATCTGGGGTGTCTGGGGCTTGTTTTGTGCATGTTGCATGTTCATGTCAATCTTTTTCAATGAGTGATGCCGGTCACCTAATACCGATGGTAGTTCCTCTATCTTCCGATTGACTGCGGTTGCCTCACCAACACCGGTTTGAGAAGTACCTATGTCGGTTCCAGTAGCTGTCTTTTTTGAACCCAATTCTATCTGCTGATGTCGATTATATTGATCAACATTGATTTCTATAAAACTATCGTCAGTTTTAGTGGATATCTGTTTCAGATCTAAAAGTTGATTTTCCTTTAAAATCTCATCAACCTATTCAGTTTTAGGTACCAAAACCTAATCCATGTATGTTCTTTTTGTATTCAAATCAACATCACGAATCCTAACAATATTAGAATCTTCTAAATCCTAAAATCGATATCTAAAATCACCAAATCTATAACCAATGAAAGTGCATCTCTTAGATTTAGCATCCAACTTCTTCCTATTTTCCCTATCAACATGCACAAAATATTCTAAGACAAAAAATTTAAGTAAAAAAAATATCTACCTCTTTTCTAGACCAAGATTCTTCTAGTATTCCACCATCTAGTGTTGTTGAAGGCCCATGGTTGATTAAGTACACTGTTGTATCCGCTGCTTCTGCCTAAAACTTCAAAGGAAAACTAACATGTATCCTCTTTGCTTTTAGCACATTTCATGATTGTTATGTTCATTGTTTCTGTAACTCCATTCTCCTGTGGAGTTCTAAGAACCATTCTTTCTCTTCGTATTCCATTCATTGAACAATAATCATTGAAAACCTTTTTACAGTACTCACGACTATTCTCATATCTAAGGCACTTTAATTTTAAGTTTGTTTCATTTTCTAAAAGGGATTTCCACCTTTTAAAAGTATCAAAAAAATCATATTTACGCTTAATACAATAGATCCATACCTTCCTTATGGAATCATCAATGAAAGTCACATAATATTGGGATCCTCCAATAGAAGCTACCTAAGCTGGTCCCCACACATCTGAGTGTACAAGCACCAATTTTTTATCCTTCTTTGATGACCCAACCTTGAGAAATCTCACTCTCTTCTGCTTTCCAAATATTCAATGCTCACAAAATTCAAGATCTAATTGTTTCAAATTTGATAACTTACCCTTAGCCTTTAAGATCTACATTCCTTTTTCACTCATATGGCCTAACCAATTATGCCACATGGTTGCATATGAATCTGTAGTAGATAGCACAGAAAAGGAATCAGTAACACATGTAGATAGATATAAATTTCTTACCTTCTTACCTATTTCCAAAACAATATATCCCTCAGTAACCTTCCAAGAATTGGCAGTGAATGTAACCATGCATCCAAATTCACCTAGTTTGCTTGCAGATTTTATATTTCTCTTGAGGCTTGACACATGCCTGAAATATTTCAATACCCATGGATTTCTATTTTGAAACTTTAGATGAACATCACCTTTACCAGTAATATTGCATGGCTCATCATCTCCTAAATAAACTTATCCAAAATCACCCTGAACATAATTTCTGAAATAAACCTTATTATGGGTAGCATGGAAAGAAGCTCCAAAATCTAAAACCCAAGATTCTAATTTATTATCCAAGGAGAGAATAAGCTCATCTTGCTTTACCTCACTTGCAACGTTTTCCTCTTTACATTTTTCTTTACCTTTGTCTGATCTATTCTCTTTGTTTTCCTTGGACACCCACTCCTTCTTTACATGTCATCTCTTTCCATAATTCCAGTAAAGTAAATCTTTGTAACTAGATCTAGATCTGCCATGTCTTGACTTTGATCTCCCATTCTTCTTTCTCTTAGATGATCTCTCCTTAGATCTTCCCCTACTTTCTATAGTTAAAGAATTTCCAGATGATGCTTCTCTTGAGATTTTTATGTGTATTTCCTCATTAAGAATCACACTAACCACATCATCAAATTTCAAACCTTTAGAAGTAGACATTTTATTACTAACAGCCATTATCAAGTTATCCTAACTATCTGGTAAAGAGAAAAGGAATAAAATTTCTTTGACTTCATCATCAAAAAAATATTTATACCGATTTTAATTGATTTACAATAGAACCAAAAATCATTCAAATGATTAGATACAGATCCCCCTTCTTGCATCTTAGAATTAAACAATTTTTTCATCAAATAAACCTTATTTGAAGAAATAGGAGTTTCATACAAATTTTCTAAATATTTCATCCACTCTACTGTGGGTTTTTTCATCTACAAAACTTCGAAGACACCGATGCTTCTAGGCTCAGTACTTATAGATCCCTGAGCCTTTATACCAAGAACCTTCCATTCTTCATCAATCATCATGACTCAGATTGTCCATGTTCATCCAATGGTAGGTATAGATCTTTCTGATACAAATAATCCTCCACCTGCATCTTCCATAGTTGATAATTGTGACTGTATCATATTTCTCTAGTCGGTATTTACTATCTTCTACTATTGCTATGCTCCCACTCAATCAAAAAACCCTCTAAAAGTAAATCTTGTCAACACACAAAACCTCCAAACAAATCTCTGATACTAGTTGTTGGGTTGAAACCATCTAACAATGTTGCACAGATCTATAATTAGATAAATCATACAAGCAATGAATGTGGAAATAACCAGAAGATAAAATAAACAAGAGAAATATTACACCATATTTAACGTGGTTCACCTAGTGTGGGCTATTTCCACCAAGAAATGACCAATATTATTATTCAGTTCTTTATAGAGGAAATACAATGAAGATCTTCTATCTTCCAACACCTCACAGGATGTTCAATGTTTTTACCTTACTCAGCTACTCTTTCTTCCTCACCAAGAAAACTTACATGTAAAAAACTGATATTTTTCTTCTCTTCATATCTTACTATACAATGCCTACATAAATACATGCATACATTCAAATATATATCTATTTTGGGTAACTTAAATATTCTTTTTCAATCAATAAATCATCTTTAAAACAATTGATTTATTATAATTTTTGTCAAAAAACAAAAGCAACATCACACAGGTATCCGTCGATAGTTACTTCCTGACTGTTGACGACCACTTCCTGACCTAGAGTGACCGACGCCGGTTACAATTAGAACCAGTAACATGTATAAGAAAGTTTCTTGTGAAGCAATTAAGCTCCATAATTAACAAATCTTCCCCCTAATGTTCATTCCATTATTATCTTGAAGAAATAATATCGTTGTGATTCACATGCCTAAGCTTGGGATTAGGAGTGAAATTGTGTAATTTTATTTCCTTTATTTTGGTATGCAAACCCTCATTATTCTTCCTTCCCCTCTCTACATTCTTTTCCAAAGTGACTTCAATTTCTCTAAGAATAGACTGGAAGGAAATATTTGTAGGGTGGAATTGGTTAACAATGGCTAGTGTAAGGAATATGATGACCTTTTGGAAATTTTGAATAAGGGGGGTTTTAACTGTTTTATGAACACAATTCATGGGTAGGATCTCCATTTTTTGCAAGAATTTTTCAAGAATTGTAAGGGAAAAAAAATCAGCTACAAGAATAAAGAATGTCGGTTACTTCAGTGACCGAAATCATTGCACTCGTTGATCAATGTTGGTCTCCAGTCTGAAAGGCATGTCAATTACTTCAAGAATAAATATGATAGGTAGAGGAAGAATCAAAATTCCTTGAACAAGTACAAGAGTATCTCTCATGTCAAGAGTGAAGTATTCTCCAGGGACTCAAAAAACTATTCATAAAGCCTTATGATAAGGTTACATTTGGTTTTTATGAAGTACTCTAACCCTAGAAGTGTGTTTCAAAGTTACTCCTTACTTCCATTTAGTGTTGCTTAATCATTTTCCTAGGAATGCTTTTATTAGCTCCCCCTTCTATATTTTTCATTCCTTGGAAAATTCGGTTAATATGGTATCTCAAGGCAGGAGATCTCATTCCTCTCATCATGCTTTTATCCTTTTGATTTATAGACACTTTGACATGATTATAGAAAACTCCACTCATGCTTCTTTTCCTACCTTTTCCTCTCAACCTCCTCCAACCTATGCCCCTGATAAATGTATTGCACCCCTAATATATAATAGAAATATTGACACCCACGAATGTCACAGTTAACCATATACATATTCTTACCCCTCCTCTCTCTCCGCTAGGTGAGGATGAAGCTGCCCTCATTTTTTTGGCTATGCGTGAGAAGAAAAATGCTAAAAACAAATCCATGATTGGGAACCTGAGGAACGAAATAGAACTCAATAATGATATGATCACATGCCTCAAAAAGGAATGTTGGGTGCTAAAATATCAAGTTAGAGGTTGCAAAATAGCCATTGAGAGTGGGTAAAAGGATGATAATTTGTTGGAAGACCTAGAAACTAGGATCTCTGCCATTGAGAAAGAACAACATAAAATCAAAGGAAAACTATGTGATATAACCACCATTCTTAAGGGTAACACAACCATTCTCTCAAACATCACTCTTCTTCTAGAGGCAGGAAAAGGCAAATAAAAATGTAAGAGTGATTCCATCTTTAAAGATATCTATGGAAACTTGGACAACTTTATGACAGACACTCATTATCTCAAGAAAACTATCATAATTAACAACTCCTTCATGGTGATGTTCATTCTACAGTGATTTTTTGGGTGAATCTTTATTAGAAATAGGTTTTTGTTCTACCTCTAATATTGTTGTTTTTTTATTGATCTTAGCATTCAATGTCAAAATTGTGGTCAAAAAAATGAAGTGACTAATACCTTTTTTTTCTTCACTACTTATAGTAAATCTTTCTTTACCTAGTGTTACTTTGAGTTTTTGTTTCTCTTCAATGCTTTATCTAGGCTTGGGCCTTTTGTATTCTGGGTAGGATCCTAGTCAAAAAACCTTTTACCATATAGTGAAGCAATTCTAATCCGAATTACACCCGATATGCATTATAGTTTGGAAAAACTGTCACATATAGGGATGGCCATTGGGACAATTTGAGCCATGGATATCTTAATGGTTGAATCTTTTTGAAGCATGAAATAATTAATTTTGATTATTGACTTCCTAACTATCTCGTTAATTAGTCTGATATAGATAATGCGTCATATTTCTAAGTTAAATTCCCCTTATTGTCCACTAAGAATAAGACACATGGCATGGGTAGGTTATCTTATAATCCCTAGTTACGTCTTCCATGTGATCTAGTTGAATACACATGGTTAGATAGGTTGTCATTTTTTAATCTATTCACTACTCTTTTCATGTGACATTTCACCATCAATTCCCAATGAATGATATAACCCAAGGGATATTAGGATGATAGATTTCTTTATGCTAAAATTTCATCTACAATTCCCCCTTTTGACCTAAACTGGAGGAGACAAGAATTCAAATATATCTATTGGAATAATATTTCTTGAATTCTGATCAATTCACCCTTTTGACATTACCTGAGTGGATAGTATCGTGACATTATATTCTTTTTTCGAGTAGCCAATTAATATGTTACTAATCAATCAATGTACTAGTGCATTCAAACCTGTTACAACATAAAAGCACATCCTTAATAGTGAATTCCCCCATTCCAATTTCAATTGTCCTCCTTTATTTGACTGGAAAATTTATCATGGCATTATTTTTTCCACGCATCCTAGATCAACTATAGCTTGGGAGTATTATATGCCATTACTTTGTCAGATGGACCTTACTTGGGATATGTTCCTTAATCATTTATTTTCATGGGTTGTTACTCATCCCTCTCACTAGATCTATTAGGAATTTCTCCTCTTGGTGACCTTAGAGGTTTTGAAATTACAATTCAACATTTTTTATTACCTGTCTAAGTGGGGGCTATGATTCCATTATCATTATGTGACTTTTATCATGGGTACAAAGGTTTGATCATGACATGGATTCAAGATCCAAAGATCCAAAATTTCCTATTGATTTCAATCTCCATCTTAATCTACATGGTCAGATTCCCTCTGAGGATGTAATTTGAAAGATTCAGAGTTTACATCTCCCCTAGTGTTGCACATCAAAATCCATCCTTAAATAGTAGGAATATGATTAAGAACATCTAAAGATTTCTAATCGTCATAATACACAAGCGAAGATTAGGAAAGGATAAAATCCCTTCACCATAAAAAAATCATGCATACACAATGGAAATGCCATCACTTCATTACAAGTGGAAATGTACAATCGTTATCTTTGTTTATTTATTTCACTATCAAAAGATCAGGTACTTTTCAATGAAAATTGGTAAAATATGTTACAGGGATCAACTATAGTATTTAATAAAATAATCGACACTAACATAAACGGTTCATACAATCTACAGTTTTAGTTACCACATGTTTGCTTATGTAAATACTTCAACATTTACTTCTTTATGTTTGTCTGAGGAAAAGTAATATAATATATATTTTAGTTGTATGTTTATTTCCAGTCACCAACAGTAATAGATTCCAATTAAAGCAATATTTTGTCATATTAAAATCACACACTTTCTACTACTCATATACCACCAATTATGTTGTTTTAGATATGGATTAGTCACGTCAACACATTAGTATTCAACTAATGGCTCATCCACAAGGTTTGTATCATCAGTTATAATCAATCATTGACATTTTGTTTTCTATGTTTTTTATTCCATAAACAAAGGTCAGGTAGGTCACCTTATCTCATTTATCATCTATCATTGAAACTCAAAAACATATGAATATTTAGTTAATTCATACAAACTACAAAGGATTGTGATCTATTTACAACATAGGAATCCATTGAAATAAAAGCAACTTAAAAACAAACGGTACTCATATTTGGGGGAAAACATTAGTCACAACAATGCTCTTAAACACTCAATTCAAACACCTAGCAATGTGGGAATACCTCAAAGGAAGAAACATCGGAATCAAATATCACTTTAGCTTTCATCAAGCTCTCATTGGGAAAGAACCTTTGAAAATAACTATGAGGAAAGAGGGTGTATGGAGGTTCCCTAGTGTCTCATAAGCTTCATAAGGAGGTAAGAATCCATATAAAAAAAAAAGATAAATTCTCTTGATCCATGTAATGATTGATCTATATCTACTAATGGTTCCCTAATCTTCATAAGACATCCAACTATGTCTCTCTTAGTAGAGTAACCCTCTACATAAGCAGGAATATAATTAAGAAAGTGTAAGGGAATACAAGAATGAGAAATCCATCTACCATATACATTTTCTACTATCCACTTGGTAGTGTTCTTAAACACTCACTTTGCAACCTTGTTGCTACAGTCATGCCTCAAGAAGGAAAGATGTTTTCATCTCCTCATTTCAATTAGAAACACCTCAGGTCTGACATGATAGTGGAATGCTCACTCAGGGGTAAGTCCTTTCACCTGACAGTTGATGATAACTTGACCCATCTCAATAAGAGGAGGAAAAACATCAAAAGAGCTTGAGCATCATGGATTGGGTTTCTTGTAGGTAGATTAGGGTAAATTGTGAAATCTTTAATGACATTAAAAAAGTGATAGTGTATGTCCTACACTTCTGTTATTGAAGACCATCATGTTATTGCGTGTTGGTGTGTGTGACATGCCCAGTCATCGTCCACATCACCTAGGTGAGTCATCTCGCCTTGTGAGAGTCATAGGTCTTAGGAAGTCAAATGAAAAGTGTTAGATTTTTTCATAGAATCTGTCATTGTCATTTGCGTCAATGCGTCATAGGAATTACATTCCTTATTTGGAATTGTAACTCCTCTTCTAGTGGCGTCATATGCGTCAGTGGTGTCATTGAGTTCTTTCCATGTTTAGGCATGGGGGTTACACAACACCCCTATTTGTACTTCCTATTTTTCGATCTATGAGCATGAGCAGACCCATTCTTCTTACTTGCAATCTTCTTTCCATTGTTTTGAATCTTGCGTATTGTGTTTGATTGACATTACCATCAGAGTGCAACTTTGTTGTGGTGCATCACTTTTCGACATCGGTTCTCATGAATCCCTCTTCATGGTATCAGAGCTTGTTTCGGTAAACGTGCACTCTTCGTTTCTCAGTTGTTTATTACTTCTGGTTTCTTCTCATTTCCTCGTGTGCAAGTTTTTTTTCGATTATCATTTTGGAATTATTGTTGACCTCGTATTGAGGTTTCAACAGTTGTAAGTTAAGGTATTTGGTTGATTTTCTTATCAGCTAAGTTCATATTTGGATATTTCTAGATCTTTGTGGCTGTTGTTGTTTCTAGGTTGTTTCTGTGTTTCTTGCTAGTTTTTGTTCAGATTCAGCACCTGCAGGGTAAAAAGAAGAGCTCATTTTTTGGCGTGAACCAGTGATTACTGGTTGGGATCGTTATTTTTTCTTCACCGGTGTATACTCAGACTATTCCGAGATTTTTCCTCATCGCTATGGTTCCTTGCTGTCTCGAAGTTACCTCTGCCTGGTCTCAAAACATTTTTGCGAGCCTGCTAAAAACCTCTCATGTTTTTGCCTGGTCTCACACGTTTTTTTACAAAATAACTCACATTTTTTTTCCTAGTCTCTCACATTTTTTTTTTTTGCCTGGTCTCTCATGTTTTTTTGCAAAACTACTCATGTTTTTACACTGTTCCCCACGTTCAAACCTATTCCAGGCATTGTTTTTGGCTATTCTGACTGGTTTCTCCCTGTCTAGATGTTTTTGCACTATCTTTAAGAATTTTTCTCTCCTTTCCAGCGTTTTCCCAGCTTCTCTGGCCGTGGTCAGTCTCAGGCGATTTTTCTCTCCAACTACTGGCATTTTTGGACTATTCAAGCATTTTTTACCTGTTCCTGCGTTTTCTCTACCTGTTGGCATTTTTTTCTGTAGTGGAAAGTCACTCAGTTATCTATTTTTACCTACCTTTTATCCCCACGTGGCTTTCTCAATCCGCTGTCAGGTAATATCTCTCTAAAAAATTTTTTTTTATTCACTTTTCTTAAAAAATGTGTTTGCATTCTTTTTACCTTATCACTCTTCTAAAAAAAAAACGTGTTGTTTCATTTCTTTTAAAATGTATAAGGTAAAAACATTACTTTTTATTAGCATTGTAAGTTTTTTGGCTTGTTTTATTAACCTTCCGTCGAGTGCCGAAGACGAAGGGTGAGGTCCAGGATTGGCAGGTGGCTAATTCCCCCTCGTAATAAAAACAAACCATATCTCAAATTCTGTGCCATTTCAAATGGGAATACATATGACACCTTTTTTCATGCATTTAGGGAACTTTTTAAATCCGTTTGCAGGCTTATTGGCATTTTTCTCATCAGTTGCGGGAATTGGTTTTTGCTATAACTTTTGACTCGTTGCTCGGTTTTGAGCACTTCTTTAGTCAAAGTTGCATGTTTTTTGCACTCTAGATGATGGGATAATTATTTTTGTAAATGAACTAATTTTATAGAGTGCTGCATTCTGGTGGGGTGTCTTTGTATTGCTTAATTCAGCTCATTTTTTTCTTGAGCTTTGTTCTATTCCTTTTTTGTGGACTTGTGAGCGCGTCCGCCACAGTCTTACGACAAAGGGATTCTTTCATGTGACATGAGACGTTGTTTCTCACAAATATCTTTCTTCCCCCTCTTGCTTCTCTCTTTCTATGTTTTTTGCTTGTTGATTGTTGTTGTGCCCTACGAACCTTGATTGTTATCTCCACCATTGCGCGTTATTACGCTAATTGCAAGGTGAGTGACAAACTGGTTCTCAGAACACAGTTGCATCTGGTTGTAATCAACACACTGAATTATAAAGTGCCAAACTCAGGGGGGTTTAATTTTGTTTTGGGGTGGTTGTTTCCTTTCTCTCTCCTTCCTTCTGCATTCCTTGGTTTTCTCTCTTCATTATGGATATCTCTAAAGTACCAGTGCTCACACCTTTTAACTTCTTTGAATGGAAATCTAAAATTATATTGGTTTTGTGAAGTAAAGGGTTATACCAAGTTACCATGGGGTTAGAGACCGAACCTAATGATGAACCCGAAAAATCTAAATGGTTCAACCGTTGTGATGAAGCCTTAGGTCTTATCTATATGTCTGTCTCTCATGACTTTCTATTCCACATCGAAACTTCCTCAACACCTGATCAAGCGTGGAAAACACTTGATGATATGTTTGGGAAGCAAGATGACATGAGAGTGCATGATTTGGAGAACGAACTACTAGGGTTAAATCCTAGTGACTTTGAAAACCTACAAGCCTTCTTCTCAAAATTTGTCCGCACTAAAATTCTTCTAAAGGAATGTAAAGTGGATAAGAAAGAATCTCAATTGATCTTGTTGATTCTTTCTAAGTTAGGTCCTGAATACTCTGTTTTCATTTCAACTTTTCATGCCACGAAAGCCGCCTTGGGTAGTACGTGGACTATGCCCTCCTTTGACATTTTTTCATCCCAGCTCATTCGAGAACAAGACAAACTCATTCAAATGGGGACTCTAAAATCCAAGTCGCATGCCCTTGTGGAAAATAAGGGCAAGAAAAATGAAAAGAAGAAAGAAACTAAGGACCAACTTAAGAAAGAAACCAAGACCAACCAACCCCCAGTTAAGCCCATCACTCATACATACTTCGACTTCTGAGCCTAAAGCGAAGAAGGAAAAGTATAAATGCTCCTATTGTAAGAATTCTGGTCATGACGAGAAACATTATTTCCGGAAACAAATTGATCACTTAACTCATTTACTTGAGAAGAATAAAATAAGTGTTTCTAAATCCATTAAACAAATTGCTCAGAAAGGCGAGTCTTCTAATGCAAAGGAGACTAAAAATGAAAAGAAGAAAGGTAAGGCCCTACTAGCTAGATCAGCTCCATCATCAACTTGGATTATCGATTCCGGTGCCTCGCACCACATGGCTTCTTCAGAGGTTGAATTCTCTAGCATTGAACCATGTGGCATGTCCCAAATCACGTTGGGTGATGACACTCATGTGTTGGTTTCCAGTAGTGGATTGGTAGAGATAGAAGGTGGAACATTTAACCAAGTGTTGAGTGTTCCCAATATCTCTACAAATCTCCTATCGGTTTACCAAAGCACCCACCTTGGTGAAGGAATGTGAGTGGAATTTGGTCCTAACTCGATGATTATTCGTGAGCTTAACTCTGACTGCACTGTGGCTGAGGGAAAGGTAGATCACCAATCCCGGCTATACTACCTTTTCGCACTTCTACTTTTGACTTCGACGCCCAATACCTTGCTTACTCACGCGAATGAGGTTAGCAAGTGTATGGCATGAGTGTTTTGGGAAATTTAAACTATCATTACCTTGAATAATTGCGCCAACATGAGATGGTCAACGAGTTACCTTTGGTCAAATTTTCTAAGGGTATTTGTGAGGTTTGTGCCCCTTGGGAAGCACCCTAAAGAAATTTTTAGACAAGAGAAACATCCTTAATATCTATTCATCCCTTGGATCTTGTTCATAGTGACATTTCTGGCCCCCTCTTTCTATCTCTTTCACTTCACTAGGGATCTATATATACTTACCTTCATTGATGACTTGTCACATTATACTGTGAGTTTATTATCTCAAGCTTAGAATACTGAAGTTTTTTGATCACATTTCAAGACTTCAAGGCTCTTGCTGAGAAATAAGCGGAACAGTTTTATCAAGGTTTTTAGAACAAAAAATGGAGGTGCAAGTATATGAGCAATAGGTTTCAATGATTTATGTACCTCTGAAGAGATTGCTTTGCAACGTACAATCACTTACAGACCTTCACAAAATGGATTTGTGGAAAGAAATAACATAACTCTTAAAGGAGATGGCCACTTACATGGTTCATTCTAAATCCCTTCCTCCACAAGTATTAGGTCGAAGCCAGTGAATTCTATTTGTTACATTAAAAACCATGTATCCCAAACAAAGTAGTAAAAGGGATGACACCCTTTGAGAGCCTGGTTTGGACACATGCCTAATGTCGAGCACTATCAATGTCTTCAGATCCAAGGCTTTCATGGCTCAAATGCCCAAAAAGAAACTCAAGGCCTTGGAACCATAATCCAAACCTTGTATCTTTTTTGGGTATCTTGAAGGAGCAAAGAGCAATATCACTTGTTGAACCCTACCACTCATTAGCTTTTATATTGAGAGAAGTGTGAAGTTTGATGAGTCATCCTTCTACTTCCACTTCTCCACACAACGAGGTCCTTCAACCCTTCTCTAACTCAGATTCAGATTCTTCTGATGATGATCATGTTGAGGCTCCCACTCTTCATCCTCCTGATCCTAAAACTTCTAATTCTTCTGATTCTGATAGTAGTGATGATGAGGACTATGTCCCTTGTCACTCAAGTGAAGAATCTTCTAACTCAGAGCCTGAGCCGTCGGGACCTCTTTGGGCCAGGAAAACTTTACATAGTGCTTGAGATTTAGTTGGAGATCCTTTGGATGAGAGATGTACTCGCTCAGACTCACTGGACCTCACTGCTTTTTCACCTTTGCTTCTGATCCACCATCTTTCCAGGAAGCTTCTGGGATTTCCTGAGTGGGATTCTGCCATGGATGAGGAGTATTCCTCACTCATAAAGAATGACACTTGGGATCTTACCCTTTTCCGAAAGAAAGAAAAAAAATGTTCGATGTAGGTGGGTATATCGAACAAAGTATGAAGTTGATGGAGAAGTTGAGAATTATAAAGTGCGACTTGTAGTTAAGGGTTTCTCCCAGGTAGCTAGGGTTGATTACTCAGAAACCTTTTTTCCAGTTGCGAAGATGACTTCCATTCGACTGAACCTTGCCATCGCTACCGCTAATAGATGGGAAGTCCACCAGATGGACGTTAAGAGTGCCTTCCTTCATGGGGACCTAGAGGAGGAGATCTATATGGAACAACCTCCGGGTTATGTCCATGATCCATCCCTCGTTTTCAAATTAAAAAAGTCTCTCTACGGCCTTAAACAAACCCCTCGGGCTTGGTATGCCAAGATGGACTCCTTTTTACTTGCATCAGGGTTCACTCGGTGTCACTCTGACCCAAATGTGTATATTCTACAACAGGATGACTCCATGCTTATTCTTGTTCTCTATGTTGATGACTTGTTGATCACTGGTAGCTCTTCCTCTATCATTGATTCTATGAAGATATCCTTAGCCAACAAGTTCTCCATGTCTGACTTAGGATTGCTTCATTACTTTTTTGGGATCTAGATTTCACAATTTGACTCAGGAATTATGATCTCGCAGCCTAAGTACTCTCTTGATTTGCTTGCTTGGTTTCACATGTCTGACTGCAAGTCCTCACCTACTCCTTTTCTTTCTGGGATTAATTTGGTTTCTGATTGCTCTTCCCCCTTGGTTGACGGTACCCTTTATTTATCGACAGTTGGTGGGAAGCTTGATCTACCTTACTCACACTCGGCCATATCTACTTGATCATGAGATGCACTTAAAAGCAACAAAGCAGATCCTTCACTATGTTCGTGGCACTAACACAGATGGTATTCATTACTTAGGAGGGACTGAGACTGACTTGGTTGGGATTACAGACTCAGATTGGGCCGGTGATCTAGATCATCGGAAGTCTACCTCAGGCTACAGTTTCACTCTTGGTTTAGGTCCTGTCAGTTGGTCTAGCAAAAAATACAACACCATTGCCATATCATCGACAGAAGCAAAATACAGAGGAGTAGTTAACGCTACCATAGAAGCTGTTTGGTTACAGGGTATTATGACATAGTTTGGCATCCACTTTTGGTGGGCCTACCATTATCTACTGTGACAACCTTAGCACTATCTCAATTTTTTGAAATATATCTCAACATCAGTAGACAAAGCACATTAAGATACACATGCGCTTCATTTGGGAGTTGATTAATGGAGACATCATTGATTTACAATATTGTCAGACTTTGGATCAGGTTACAGACATCTTTACCAAACCCTTCATTGAAGCCAAGTTTTTTCACTTGCGTTCTCTTCTTAGGGCGAGGTCTACTACAATTGTTCATCTTCTTCGAGATTTCTATTCCTCTTCTCCTCTTGTTCTAGAAAAATTATAGTTTGTACATGGGTACTGTACGTTGGAAAAGTGACAGGCGAGCTTGAGAATCAACAAGTAACTCTTCTGCGTACCCGACCTCCCGAAGGTCGTGCCGAGACAGCCGGTAGGTGGGTAGAATGTGCAGGACAAACTAGTTAGGAAGTCTAATGTCTTCGACACACACTAATGGTATTTGCGAATCTAAGGCAAAGAAGGCCCTTCTAACTTGGACTGGTGTGATAGATCAATCAGCGAGGATGACTGCTCGAAGGCTCCAATCAATATCGAGCTCTGGCGTGATTCGATCTATGGGTTGTGGGATACGTGTGGAAAATGACCCGGGATGGTTTCGTGTATTTCTCCTGATAGGGTCATATGGCAGACAATGAATATAGTCAACTCTATGGACGATTCTCTGGCCTAGTCCAAAATTCTCTAGCTTCGTTAGCCGCTATTGTGTCTAGTAATGATAACTGTTCGAATGATGAGAGGTGGAAGTCGGAGTAGACTGAAATACTAATTTGTGTAGGCCGAGTGTCTATGTCTAATTCCCTTATGGATTCATATAGGCCTGTGGGATCTGTGGATCACAACCATAGATTTTTGGTTTGTTGCGGTCCCGTTATGGTCATACGGGAGATCAAGTTCTGATTCCTAGTATCCAGTAGTCATAAGTTTTTTCAGCTTCCATTGTTTAGAACCAAACAGTTATGCGATCTTCTCAGAATACCTTACAAGGCGTTCATCGCAACTTGGATTCTTAAGCTGGTATCTATATCTACTAGGGTGTCTCCAGCGTCTGGCTGTGGAACTAAAGGATCGCACCCGAATATTTGTTCTTTTTCAAATCCTTCTACAGTCATGTGGATGTTTTCTAGGATAACCTGTAGTTTGGCTGATTTGACCAAAACAGATGTGCTTGGTCGTCTTCGATATTTAACCCTCTCAACTGTGACCTGATCTGTTGGAAGTCTGTTGTTGTTTGGAAGACTTGTATCCTAAGGTTTTGGTCAATATCAGTTATTGCCACTACGGTATTGGGCTGGGGCACAATTGGCTCGAAAATGTATTCCCTGGGCTCCCTGGGTCCCGTAATTGTCATGCAAAAGCGGAAATGAGACAAACTATAATGAAGTAAAACTTTAAGTGTACTTCTAACATATATAATTTCTTTTTGTATTTTCTGGCAATTTATAAGAAAGCAGCTATTTAAAATATTTAGAATTGACAACTAAACTAACAACGTAAAACAAACAAAATAGCCGAGTGTAGCTATTTGTCTGTGCAATTTTGTATATCTATTCTAAACAATGAAATAACTAATCTATCTGCAAGATTCTCGATCCTACCTCAGAAGTGAGGAATGAATCATAGTTTCTCAGAAACTATCAATCCCCACAACCTCCCTGGCAATATCGAGAATGGAAATAACTGAAATAAAACGATTAACTACTTTATTTGATAAGTTCTAACTATAACTTTGAAAGATGGAACCTGGATTTCGCAGAACAGTGGCGAATCCGACGGTGTGTATGTTCTTGTCCCCTCAGTATGATCTCCACGTTCTTTGTGCTCACGTGAATCCAGAAAAGCGTGAAATGCTTGCATCAACAGGAATAAATATTTGGATCAATGGACAGCCTTCCAAATGCAGACAGAATAGAATGCGGATAGGAGAGGGATAGCACAAGAGTACAGAGCTTGGCCTATGCAATTCCTAGCGGGGTCTACTGTGAATCATGCAACAAAGAGCGTCCAGAACCTGAGACTAGCCTGTATGAAGAGCAAAACCTGCAACTTTAATGGCTACCTAGACCGTTCTACTCCAAAACAATAATGCTGTCTGCACAAGTTGGGTCTGTGGCTTACCAACAGTAACATAAAGCTAAAACAAACCTGCAATAAACTGTTCTACCAATCCTAAGCAAACTAAAACGACCATGGTACTGAAAACATGAAGTTGGATTGAAAATGGTGGTCCAAATGATGTTTGCACTTGCACAAGTTGGATATGTGGCTTACCAGCTGCAATACAAAACTAACCAAGGCACTCAATGGAAAACTAGAAACCTAAGCAAAGGAAAACTAAATCTACTGCAACAAGAAATTTAAAACAAGCTTTGGAGCAAAATTCAGAACTAAAATCAGGGGCCATTTGCATGTGCACAAACCATGCATTTATAGGAATCCAAACATGCAAAGATCAAATCCAAACTGAACTCCTAAACATTAAACAAAAGAAAAACACTATTCCAGGGGACCAAAAACATTAATGCAAGCTCTAAGTCGGCAAGAAAAGCTGGTGAGTCGTTGATTTTTGCGTGCGTTCGCGTCAAAAGCACGTTCTGGAAAACGCGCACGGGGACCGCCGCCCTGCTCAGGGCGGCGGTTACAGGACCGCCGCCCTGTTCAGGGAGGCGAGGTCACGAGACCGCCGCCCAGGCAGGGCGGCGGTTTCGTCACTGAAGACCAAAAGGCCAAGAAAAGAGGAAAAATAGGGAAAACAAAGCACGCAGGGGCTAAGCGGGATGTTAACGCATATCCGTAAGGCTTTTCTGGATCCCGAACACCTTGCGAAGAGACCTGTATCATCATTGGGGCACTTATTACACCGTTCCGCAGTACAGTACCTTACAATTTTGGGTACGTACATATTGCCCCCTCGGAGAAGCGTTTTAGCCATGAAGAGGCATAAAACGGTGGGTCCGAGCATGGCCGTCCCGAAATGGGAAGTGAGAAATTATACCTTACACGCCCGTGTGTTGAAATGACGCCGTCCCAAAATTCCCGCTACCTGCAAAATGAAAAGAGCACTCAAATGCAGATAGATACAATAATTTGAAAAATAAACGTTAAAATAATAGAGAAAGAGGACGTACCGTTTGTGCGAGGATAGAAACTTACCTCCGTCGGCGCTCCGAACCTGTGAAAAGGATATTTAAAACAAATCGGGGCGTTATATATATGAAAGTGGGCCCATTTTCCTATTCATTTGCGCGAATCGATTTGATAGGTTTTGAGCTCTGGGACCCACGGTGACGGTTTCTTACGCGAGTAGAGTCAAAACGTCCGTAGCGAGATCGTGATCATGCCTCCACGAGCGGAACACCGACCTCAGCGATCACAGGTTGGTTTTCTTCCATTTTGTGTTTTTCCCTCTTTAAATTTGAAATGGCAAATTCTTTGCAATGGGGGGATTATTTTTGAAATTGTTAGGTTCAAAAGGTCCATCTAGGGGGGGCGCCTACTGGGTAGGTTTTGTTTTTAGTTAAAATGGTCATTTTTTGGCTTTTTTTGGACTTTTTTTAGGTTTAAAAACCCGCGCGTGTTTTCGGACCGCGACCGCCGCCCTGGACAGGGCGGCGGTTACACGACCGCCGCCTTGAACAGGGTGGCGGTCACGAGACCGCCGCCCTTAAGGCGGCGGTTACAAAACCGCCCCCTGCTCAGGGCGGCGGTTTTGCACAGAATGCACAAGAACCTTACTTAAAAGACTTTTACTTGTATTTTTTTAGCATTTGTACGTGTTTTTACGCTTCTCTTGATGTTGTTTAGATACTAACTTACTCTTCCTTGTGTGTTTTTTGGGTGTATGCAGGCAAAAGAGGAGTACATTAGATGGAGCCGGGAGAGAGAGTGTGACTGGCTGCCCGGGGTTTTGGATGCCCTCTCAGCAGATGAGGAGGACACATTGCAGAGGGCCGGTATATTACGTTTGTCGCGTGTGCCCCATGTTGCTCCATCCAGTCAGATTCTTTGTGACCTATTTTCATATTGGGACGCGGATCGGAACACCTTCCGACTGCCAGGGGTCCGTGGTGAGTGGACCATCACTTTGGAGGATGTTTATCGCATCCTGGGGGGTCCCGATCATCGGGAGGAGACTCACACTGGAGACAGCTGGGTCCAGAGCACAGATTGCACAGTGGGCAGGTTATATGGGGGACGCAGCTATTTCCACGGGGCCAAAGAAGGGAGTGAGAGTTAGATCCATTCCTTCTTTGCCCCATCCCCGTATTTCGTCAGGCCATCATGGGGATCCTTGCCTCGAGACTGATCGGGGACAAGGGAGGGGATACATTGTTATACTGTTGGGGCCCCATCATTGCACAGATAGAGGGACATGGCCGGAAATACGCCTGGGGCGCAGACATTTTGGGGACCACCTACCATGACTTATACAGGGTGGTCCGATTGCAGGGACAGTCTTTGAGCCACCCCACTCTAGTCATGAGTTGGGTGTATGAGCGTTTCATTCCGTATGGCAGAGGCGTGGAGGTGGCAGATCCTGGGGCGGTGAGGGCAGCCCGATGGTCAGGTATGTCAGTGCTCAGAGCACCTCACCAGCCAGTAGCCACCCTTACTACGGCAGACATGGAGGCTACACCGTACCAGCTTATGGCCGGTATATGGGGAGAGGAGACTACGACATTGATCTCCTGCTCCATCACAGGGCAGGTTATTGATCGTGTGGGCCGGGTAGAGGTACATCCCTTCAGTAGGGTTCCTCAGCAGTTTGGCCTCCCCTACGCGGCTATGCTTCCTCCAGTAGCACCCGTTTATAGATCAGTCCGAGAGGCTAGAGGGGGGCCTAGAGGCCGTGGTTGGACAGTGATTACCCCTGGTATTCCTATTGCAGCCAGAGGGATAGTTCGGGCCAGGGGGAGAGCTGGTGCGCCTCGGGCACCATTACTTCAGATTGCTGCAGGTCCTGCTCATAGCAGTGACGACCCTATAGATATTGACTCCGATTCTGAGGAGCACACAGAGGGAGGGTCAGAGGAGCAGACGGACGAGAGCGATCCTGAGTGGCATGATACTCAGGATATTTTGTGAGCAGAGAGAGAGGAGGAGAGTGCAGAGAGAGAGACCGTGGCCTCTGAGGAGCCACTCTCCCGAGGTCATGGTGGAGACGATGAGTCCGTTGCGGGGCGCCATGTTGCCCCAACTACAGGAGTAGCTCCTCAGTCGGCAGCGGCATCAGCAGCAGGTGCTGGCCCTGGCGACCCATCTTGGAGGCCTGGCGATCCGAGTAAGTTATCTTCTCCTCCTTTCAATGCTTTTTTTTTTTAGGATTTGTTTTCGAATGTTAACTCTCCTTATATTTGCATTGTGTATACTTTAATGTTTTGCCTAGTTTCTAATTTGTTTTTCTTTCTTTGCTTTGCAGAGACTGTTGATGAGTGGCGGGATCTAATCCGTAGGGTTTGTGTCGATTCTTTGATGATCCCTATGGATAAGACCCGTACGGAGTTATCCGTGGATGCCGGAGAGCCCTCAGCAGCCGGCAGGCACACTGACGTCTTCGCTCCCGTTTGGCATGTGGCCAAGATGGTGTCAACTCTCCGTACAGAGTTGGCAGGCTATAGGACAGCCGAGCGTCTTATGAGGAGCCGCTCTCATGGCGAGACCACGACTGCCCCTAGGGACCCTGAGCCCTCCGTTCATTCAGAGCGCCAGCGCAGCCGGAGTCCTAGGCGAGGGCGCGCACCTTCAGCGGGATCGCGCAGGGGTTGAGAGGCCACTTGGCTTTCTGTATCTGTAGTTACATTCTTTTGTGTATTACGGGCTCTTTGAGCGTTTTGACCATGCCTAGCGCATGATGGCATTGTATATAAACTTGATTTATTTATATATATGCGTCGGTTTTGGATCAAAACTTGTCATTTGTATTCTACTTTCTTTATTTCCAACTGTTTTGTGTATACTACGATGTATGTTTTATATGCTTTCTAGAATGTATGCAATGGTTAACAGATGGTGCAAATGTTTGTTTTCTTTTTGTGTTTCATGATGCTGATACATGATATTGTAGATATATTGTGATCTTAAATCTTAGCTTCTGTGAGCAATTTTGAATATCTCATGATTTGTTTTGGCAAAGTGATGAAAATAACCAGTATGATGAACAGATTAACTTGCCCCACTCCTAACTCCACGCAACTAGTAAGATGCGAGGGCTCATCACCAAGAGCCAAGAAGGGCGCAAATTATGAAATATGGTAAAATGATAGTGATAAAAGACAGGCGAAGCTTTGGTGGAACCAAGTTAAGAACTACAAGCTTACTCTACCTGAATGACCTCATAGTTTTGGGTGCGACTCGCTTTGCGGTTTATCCAGACTTAGACCCGTAGATGGCCACATAGTAGACAAAATCTGGGTTTTTTTAGGATTTTTAACTCTCTTGGAATTTTGAACATCTGATTTATTCGTTTATTGACTCGAAGTTTGAATTGATTGTTTATGACTTTTTAACATTCACTTTGTTTAAAGGACCCCCTACACTTTGCCCCATGCTACCTGTAAGAAGCATGGGTTTATCACCGTGGGCAAGGCATAGGCGAGTAAGGGCATTTCCATCCTTTCCCAACCCTACGTCACTAGTAAGAGACGCAAGCTCATCACCGAAGGTTGGTGGGGCAAGGAAATGTGTAAAATAAAATTTTCTGTTTCAATCACTTCTTGACTTGTCTATCTGAGTAAACTGTCAGTATATGCTTATTTCCAAAGAGACGCGTATATGGGATAGATGTGACACCATGAAGCTTCTAGAACAGACCATAGGCAAGACACCTATCCTAAGAAGAAATCAAAGCGAGAACAAACTTGCAGATCTTGGTATGGTTACCATTAGGACTTCGTCATGTCTGAAATGGCTTGATAAAAGATTCTGAAGTGATTTGATAATGTGAAAATGGAGAGATATGATTAGAAAGTTCTGTGCCAAAAACATCATGAGTTTGTAATGAATTACTTTGAGAATAGATTCCTTGATCACAATTGTGTAAGAACAAGTGGACAAAATGATCCTAATTTGTATGAAAATGCAATGTAGATAGTTATATAGGCGGCGTTAGCTGCTTACGCGTAGAAACGCTTGAGGTGGAGAGAATTGACTGTTTCGCCAAACTCCTCACCTTCTAGCGTACATAAGAGGTATGCACCATTTCCGTAGTCTTTTGTGACTCGGTATGGGCCCAACCATTTGGGCCGGAATTTCCTTCCTTCGCCAGTCTTCTTGTCGATCCGGCTGTCTAACCTTAGAACTAGGTCACCTTCGTATATGTCACGTTCATAGACCTTCTTGTTGTACTGCCGGCACATCCGGTCGGCATAGACTCTATGTCGTTGTTCAGCATTTAACCTAGTTTCATCGAGGCTTTCTAATTGAGAAAGACGCGCTTCTCTGTAAGCATCCTCATTCAGAATCCCTTGTAGCGAAATGCGGAGACTGGGGATTTCAACTTCTAGTGGGAGAACTGCTTCTGACCCAAATACCAGTGAGAAAGGAGTTGCTCCTGTCGGAGTTCTTATTGAAGTTCGATGGGCCCACAAGGCCGGATATAACTTTAAATGCCAATCCCGCTTGTTTTCTTTCACTGTTTTAAGGAGAATGGCTTTCAGTGTTTTATTTGTTGCTTCAGCCTGCCCATTGGCTTGGGGATAGTACAAGGAGGCCGTATGATGGCTGATTTTAAATTTGTTGCATAATTCACGAACCTCTTCATTTTTGAAAGAAGTTCCATTATCTGAGATAATGATTTGCGGGATACCGTACCTGCAAATGATTTGGTTCAAAATGAACTTAGCGATTACAGAACCAGGTACAGTTGTAAGAGGCATGGCCTCTACCCATTTAGTGAAATATTCAGTGGCCGTGATTATAAAATTGTGGCCGTCTGTGGACGAGGGAGAGAATTTCCCTATCAAATCTAGGCCCCATGTAGAGAAGGGCCATGGAGTAACGATTGGTTGCAAAGCTTGTGCCGGCATGTGGATCTCATGAGAGAACTCCTGACATTTATGACACCTGCGTACAAACTCTATTGTGTCATGTTCTAGAGTGGGCCAGAAATAGCCCATTCGATGTATTTTTCGAGCGGTGGCATGGCCACCGAAGTGGCCTCCACATATACCGCTATGGGATTCATGGAGAATCTTCTTGGACTCTTCTGTGTCGATACACCTTAAGAGCATCCCATCGAATGCTTTCCGATAGAGGACTTGCTCTATAATGACGTATTTAGTTACGACAATACGTAACCGTCTTCTTTGTTGAGGTGTAGCTCCTTCTGGGTACTTATGGTCCATGATATAACTAATAATATCAGCGTACCAAGGGCACTCAGATATAGCAGGTCGGGTTTCGACGTAGTAAACACATTCATCTGGAAAGTCTAAGTCTACTAAATCGCCTCCGTCTAGCGGGTTATCAGCTAACCAATCTGCAATGATTTGTCCTTTAACTGACTTCTGGTTTACAAAAGTTAATTCGAACTCTCCCATTAAGGTTATAAAACGTCCAGCTTTTTTGGACAGGGACCCTTGTGTGAGAAAAGTCCGTAAATGGTCCGTCTTTACTATGACCCTTGTCTCTTGATTTAGCATGTAGTGTCTTAGGCGTTTAGTAGCAAAGACTATGGCAAGACATTCTCGCTCCGCTTGTGTATAGCGCGTTTCGTAGTCGAGCAATGTTCGGCTAATGAAATAAATTGCACGCTCTCTCTTGTCATCGTCTTCTTGGGCTAGCATACAAGCTAACGAAACATCGGTAGCCCGTGAGTACAAAATTAAAGGGCGATCTAGCTTTGGTGGCATTAGCGTAGGCGGTGATAACAAGAAACGCTTGACAGCATCAAAAGCTTCATTGCAATCTTCAGTCCAATTAATGCTATAGTCCTTCTTGAGTAAATTGTTGATTGGATGAACGGCGAAGCTTAGATCTGGGATAAATCTCCGGATTGCACCGAGCTTCCCGAGAAATGATCTGATTCCAGATTCACTCGAGGGTGGGACCATTTCGAGGACAGCCCGAATTTTGGCTGGATCAACATCAATCCCTCGTGACGAAATGATGTAACCTAGGAGCTTTCCTGCTGTTACACCGAAGACGCATTTCTCTGGGTTTAGGGTAACCCCGTATTCTATTAGGCGTGAAAGGATGATGCGGAGCACTTCAGGATGGTCACAACGCTTCTTGGCCTTAGCCAACAAGTCATCTACATAGGATTCCACAATTTTATGGATTAAATCATGAAATATGTATGTCATGGCCCGCTGGTACGTAGCACCAGCGTTCTTGAGACCGAATGGCATAACAGCGTAGCAATAGGTTCCCCAAGGAGTTATAAACGTGGTTTTAGCTTGATCTTGCTCGGATATTTTGATTTGATTGTATCCCGAGAATCCATCCATGAGAGACAAGAGTTCAAAACCTGCTGTTGCATCAACAATAACGTCTATGGATGGTAATGGGAAGTCGTCCTTAGGGCAAGCTTTGTTGATATCTCGAAAATCTATGCAGATGCGTATCTTTCCATTCTTCTTGAGAACGGGAACGATGTTGGATACCCATTGGGAGTAGTCAACTGGCTTGATGAATCCTACTTGAAGGAGTTTTATTACTTCCTCTTTTACCATGAGAGCTACTTTGGGTTTCATGGGTCTTGATTTCTGTTTAATAGGCTTTGCATCTGATCTAGTGACAAGGTTGTGTACCGCAATGTGGGGTGCGACTCCGGTCATCTCTTTGTAATTAAATGCAAATGCCTTCTGATGTTCTCTGAGAACCTGAGTATGTATCTCTACTTCTTCTGGCGTCAATGAAGAACCTAGTTTCAATATTCTTGGTTCATCTTCTGTTCCAATGTTGACATCGATTGTTTCTTCGATTAAAGAGGCGTTACCCTCTTCGAACTCAGGTGGTGCTGGAGGTAAATCTAAATCATCCCCATTTTCTATTGCGTATATGTTAGGTTCCCTTTGCGAGGGAAGATTCATTACGGGATTTCCGAAGTAGGAAGATGAATGCGAGATCAGAGATAAATCTAGCGTGTGATAGGAGAGATGTAGTGCTGCAAAGGCATTTAAGTAATCCAAAGTAGCCGCATCATTTCCAACATGGTCTAGGACGGTAGATTCACTTCCGTTTGAAAGAGGATCCATCATCGTTTTTACTAATGGTTCGTTACGAATGGATACCGTAAAATGAGTATCTTCTAGCTCATTGCTTGGAGTGAAGCGTGATGCCGAAGTTGCTATCGAATCGGCGAGAAGATTCTTCTCTCGTGGAATTGCTTCAATGGATATGAAGTTGAACGCTTTGCTTAAATCTAATACAGCGTTTTTGTAAAGTTGCAAGTGTTCGGCTTTAGTTTCATATACCTCTGAAACTTGGTTTGCAACTAATTGCGAGTCTCCTAAAACTCTGATATTATCAATACCAATTCTTTTGGCTAAGGTAAGGCCAAGGAGGAGGGCTTCGTATTCAGCACCGTTGTTTGTACATTCAAAGTTTAATTTAAAAGAGAATGGGAGGACCTTCTCTTCGGGCGATGTAAGAATTATACCTGCCCCCGCTCCATAACGGCATTTAGCTCCATCAAAATGGAGAGTCCAATACTTAGCTGGAAGTATGGATGCAGGTGTATCCGTTGTGTTTGCACACTCTACTTCTACCATACAGAGATCTTCTGCTGGCAAGGAACCAACACCTAAGGAAAATCCTATGCCTACTGAATCGAATGGTAAAAATATTGGTGAATCTTGTTCTATTAATTCGACGATCTTCGCAGTAGTCTCTAATGATACTGTCTCTTTAGTTTTACCTTTTGGAATTGTTTGGACTATGTTGGTAGTTTCAAGATCCGTCGTAGGTATCAACTTTTCCTCTGGCTTTGAGTCGGAGGGTTTGTTAAGTTGGTTTGTTGGCAGTTCGAATTCTGAGTGTACACCTGGTCTCTTCTTTAAATCAGCCAGGTGTACGTCAAACGGCTTTGGATCACCTTTGGCTATAAATACCTTTCCTAGATGCAGGAATCTTACTTCTTGAAATAGCGTGGAAGGGATTGCTTTCATGCGGTGAATCCATGGTCGGCCGAGGATCATATTATAATTGGTTTCCCGATCTATAATATAAAACTCAGATAGGATTGTTTTAGGTCCTAAGGTGACCGGTAGTATTATAGTTCCTATCGATGTGGCTTTAAGGCTATCGTAGCCTCTCAAGGTATTTCGTGTAGTAGAACAGTTTGTTTCTCCATATCCCAATTTTTGGAGAAAAGAGAAAGGGACTATGTTAACTGCAGCCCCGTCATCAACCATTGCCCGTTTTACATAGTTATTATAAACTTGTACTTGTAAGTGTAAGGCTGGATCGCCTCGGCGTGCGATCTCAGCATCTGTAGGCATTTTACTTATTTCGAATATGAATTCGACATCCCTATCTGCTTGTCCTGGAGGATAAACATCAAAGTCTATATGATTTACTTGCGCTTCCGGTGGTGGGGTGATGCTAATTAAATGGCCCAAACCTAATGCCTCTAAAAGAGCAGCCCTGTGAGCAGGGGAATTCTTTAGTAAATCAAGGAATGAAATATGCGAGAAGGTTTTTGTTAGATCATTAATTAGATCATAGGCACCCATGGGTTTTGCTATGGTTTGCTGGATGTTGTCTGTTTCCGGTAGATGGCTTGGACTTGGTTGAGAGAAATACTCTCGTGTCCTCGTAATTGCTTCAACGGGTAAATCGGAATCTAACTCTACTAATCCAACTACCTTAGGTCGTGGTTGACTTCCTAGTTGTGGCGCGACCAACGGATTTAGCGAGGTTGAGGCCTCGTGATCGTTATTTCCTGTTATTGCACCTTTGTTTGTTCCAGTTGGTTTTAACCTATCGCTATCATGATTTGGGAGTGGATCATTAAAGATCTTGAGAGGGGCATTCTGAGGGGAAACTGCCCCTGCGAAGGTATTTGCCGTTGGCGACGTAGGATCTGCTAAGAACATATCCATAAAAAATTGTTTTTGTTCATTTGGCAAGCGTTGCATGAATTTGTTGTAATCACGACATGTTCTAGTGTCATGACCCTGAATTTTATGGAAACCACAATAAGAATTGGGATTGTAATTCCCGTTTTGTTGGTTTGGTGTGTATTGTGGTCTAAAATTCCGATCAAACTGTTGCCTATTAGGACCAAAGTTTTGTTGTTTCTGGTTTTGATTTTGGTTTTGATAACCAAAGGAGTTTTGGCTTGGTCCTTGCATGGGATTTCGCCGTTGTTGTTGTGGATTATTAAAATCCACCGTATTGATCGTCGGGGTAAAATTGTTGTTTCTTTGGTTGTTTGTTTGCGACGGGGTATTAATGACATTTACCCTCTTGGGCTGGTCAGTTACCCCATCCGTTGTTACCCCACGATTTTTGTTGAGGATTTTGGGTCCTTGATTGAGGTTTGTGGTGGTTGTAATATTTTGAGTAGAGGTGATTAACCTCCCGTTTGTTCCATACGTCTTACGGCCACTATCTATCGCTGCTTGATCAATTCGCAGAGCGCTCTCAAGTACTTCGTCATAAGTCCTTAGTGGGAACTTCTGGACTTCTTCCTTCACCTCTCTGCTAAGAGAATGAAGGAATAAATCGCATAGTTCCATCTGATCCATGTTTGGAGCGCTTGCCGAGGAATAAAGGACTGTGCGCCACCTTTGGATGAAATGGGCGACAGATTCGTTATGTTCTTGCTTGATGTGCAAGAACTCCCTGATTCCTGTCCTTAATAGTTTGTTCATGTCGAAGGCTTTGATGAACTCAGACACGAGTTGTTTGAATGAATGTATGGAAGCCTCGGGTATTCTGTAATACCAATCAAGAGCAATGCCCTCCAATGTCTTAGGGAATATTTTAGCAACAACCCCATCCCATGGGAGTAATTCACGAATGGCTGTAGCATAAGCTTTGATATGCGCATTCGGATCTCCTTCTCCTTTGTATTTAGGCAAATCGGGAAGAGGCCTTGGAAGCATAACGCTTCGTATGGTGAAATCTAAGGGCTCTTTTAAATATTCTGAATAAGTCCCTATTGCATACGTCTCAACCATTGATGGTGCTTGTTGAGGAGGTGGTGGCGGAACGGGTTGTTGATATGGTGTAACGTACGCGTTAGCGGGGGCATAAGGCAATCCTTGTATTTGAGTAAACATGCCGGGGGATGAGTACAAATCCCCTTGTGGTGATTTAGAGTACATGTTTAAGTACGAAGGGGTACTATCCAGGAATGGATTGCTTTGCACTGGACCTAGAGGAACAGTACTGGCGATAGTGGGTCTAGTTGGTACTTGTTGTGAATATTGAGGAGTCATACCCAGTGTACCTATTCCTGTGAGGAGATCCACTTGGCTAGGATGGTGCGGAGGATTGGAATTCCCTGTTTGTATGATTCTTGAATTTTGACTTGCTTGGGCAAGTTCTAATCCTCTAACCTTTTCCATTAGATTTGAAATGACTTCGTTTGGTGAAGCCATGATATCGTGCCTTGGTGGCGTTTGTTGTATATCCCGGTGTTGTATAGGCATGTGATAGCCTGTCATGAATTGATTGCTATCTTGCCAAGTTTCTCCAAGAATATTTCCTGTAGAGGTATTTTCTTGAAAATGGGTCTCAGGTTGTACTTGTAAACCTCCTATAGGTGGGTACATACCCCGGGAGCGTTGTTCACTCCTAGGATAAGGTATTGATTGTCCATCATCCAAGACCAGGTATGGATCTGATTGTCTACTAATATGTGGTCTAAGTAACACCTGAGGAGATGAAGCAGATTCTCCAGTCAATGTCATATTGTTTGAGCCTGAAGGCTCTGTTTGTGTTTGAGCAATTTGCTCCAACCCTTCTGTTTGAAAGGACGAGTTATATCTAGTCCTTGGTGTTTGTGTTGACAATTGGTTATTTGAATAGTTGTCGCCCCACATTGAGAGTGAGGGTGATGATTGCCTATTTTGTTGGGCGTAGTATGCCTCAAGACCCAAGAGGGGTCTGCCGTATGCATCGAATCCCGACATATTCGGGGGGTATATGAATACCCGCAGAATAATGGGAAGGAGCGAAGGTGATTTGGAGAAGATGAAACTTTTCAATCAGAAGGTGAAAGAATTGCTTGCGAAAGGTGAAATAGTTGTTTGTTTCACGTCGGGTTCACCAATTTTGTACGTCGGAAAAGTGACAGGCGAGCGTGAGAATCGACAAGTAACTCTTCTGCGTACCCGACCTCCCGAGGTCGTGCCGAGACAGCCGGTAGGGGGGTAGAATATGCTGACAAGCTAATTAGGCAATCTAATGTCTTCGACACGCACTAATGGTATTTGCGAATCTAAGGCAAAGAAGGCCCTTCTTACTTGGACTGGTGTGATAGATCGATCAGCGAGGATGACTGCTCGAAGGCTCCAATCAATATCGAGCTCTGGCGTGATTCGATCTATGGGCTGCGGAATACGTGGGAAGTGACCTGGGATTGTTTCGTATATATCTCCTGATAAGGTCATATGGCAGACAATGAAAATAGTCGACTCTATGGACGATTTTCTGGCCTAGTCCAGAATTCCCTAGCTTCGTTAGCCGCTATATCTAGTAAGGACAGTTGTTCGACGATGATAGGTGGAAGTGGGGTGGACTGAAATACTAATGTGCGTAGGCCAGTGTCTATATCTAATTGATTTGTGGATTCGTTGGGCTGTGGGATCTGGGGATCACAACCATAGACTCTTGGTTGTTGCGGTCCCGTTATGGTCATACGGGAGATCAAGTTCTGATCCCTAGTATCCAGTAGTCGTAAGCCTTTTCAGCTTCTACGTTTAGAATCAGCAATTGTGCGATTTTCTCAGAATACCTCACAGGTGTTCTAGCGACTTGGATTCTTAAGCTGGTATCTATATCTACTAGGGTGTCTCCAGCGTCTGGCTGTGGAACTAAAGGATCGCACCCGAATATTTGTTCTTTTTCAAATCCTTCTACAGTCATGCGGATGTTTTCTAGGATAACCTGTAGTTTGGCTGATTTGACCAAAACAGATGTGCTTGGTCGTCTTCGATATTTAACCCTCTCAACTGTGACCTGATCTGTTGGAAGTCTGTTGTTGTTTGGAAGACTTGTATCCTAAGGTTTTGGTCAATATCAGTTATTGCCACTACGGTATTGGGCTGGGGCACAATTGGCTCGAAAATGTATTCCCTGGGCTCCCTGGGTCCCGTAATTGTCATGCAAAAGCGGAAATGAGACAAACTATAATGAAGTAAAACTTTAAGTGTACTTCTAACATATATAATTTCTTTTTGTATTTTCTGGCAATTTATAAGAAAGCAGCTATTTAAAATATTTAGAATTGACAACTAAACTAACAAAGTAAAACAAACAAAATAGCCGAGTGTAGCTATTTGTCTGTGCAATTTTGTATATCTATTCTAAACAATGAAATAACTAATCTATCTGCAAGATTCTCGATCCTACCTCAGAAGTGAGGAATGAATCATAGTTTCTCAGAAACTATCAATCCCCACAACCTCCCTGGCAATATCGAGAATGGAAATAACTGAAATAAAACGATTAACTACTTTATTTGATAAGTTCTAACTATAACTTTGAAAGATGGAACCTGGATTTCGCAGAACAGTGGCGAATCCGACGGTATGTATATTCTTGTCCCCTCAGTATGATCTCCACGTTCTTTGTGCTCACGTGAATCCAGAAAAGCGTGAAATGCTTGCATCAACAGGAATAAATATTTGGATCAATGGACAGCCTTCCAAATGCAGACAGAATAGAATGCGGATAGGAGAGGGATAGCACAAGAGTACAGAGCTTGGCCTATGCAATTCCTAGCGGGGTCTACTGCGAATCATGCAACAAAGAGCGTCCAGAACCTGAGACTAGCCTGTATGAAGAGCAAAACCTGCAACTTTAATGGCTACCTAGACCGTTCTACTCCAAAACAATAATGCTGTCTGCACAAGTTGGGTCTGTGGCTTACCAACAGTAACATAAAGCTAAAACAAACCTGCAATAAACTGTTCTACCAATCCTAAGCAAACTAAAACGACCATGGTACTGAAAACATGAAGATTGGATTGAAAATGGTGGTCCAAATGATGTTTGCACTTGCACAAGTTGGATATGTGGCTTACCAGCTGCAATACAAAACTAACCAAGGCACTCAATGGAAAACTAGAAACCTAAGCAAAGGAAAACTAAATCTACTGCAACAAGAAATTTAAAACAAGCTTTGGAGCAAAATTCAGAACTAAAATCAGGGGCCCTTTGCATGTGCACAAACCATGCATTTATAGGAATCCAAACATGCAAAGATCAAACCCAAACTGAACTCCTAAACATTAAACAAAAGAAAAACACTATTCCAGGGGACCAAAAACATTAATGCAAGCCTAAGTCGGCAAGAAAAGCTGGTGAGTCGTTGATCTTTGCGTGCGTTCCGTCAAAAGCACGTTCTGGAAAACGCGCACGGGACCGCCGCCCTGCTCAGGGCGGCGGTTACAGGACCGCCGCCCTGTTCAGGGAGGCGGTCACGAGACCGCCGCCCAGTCAGGGCGGCGGTTTCGTCACTGAAGACCAAAAAGCCAAGAAAAGAGGAAAAATAGGGAAAACAAAGCACACGGGGCTAAGCGGGATGTTAACGCATATCCGCAAGGCTTTTCTGGATCCCGAACACCTTGTGAAGAGACCTGTATCATCATTGGGGCACTTATTACGTTCTGTCTTACCTTGACCTCTTCCTCGGCTTCGATGAAGGGAGGGGTGTTGGTGTGTGTGACTTTCTAGTCATCGTCCACATCACCTAGGTTAGTCATCTCACCTTACGAGAGTCATAGGTCTTAGGAAGTCAAATGACATGTGTCAGATTTTGTCATAGAATCTGACATTTTCATTTGCGTCAATGCGTCATAGGAGTTACATTCCTTATTTTGAATTATAACTCCTCTTCTAGTGGTGTCATATACATCAGTTAAACGTCATATGCGTCAGTGGCGTCATTGAGTTCTTTCCATGTTTAGGCACAGGGGTTACACAACACCCCTATTTGTACTTCCTATTTTTCGATCTATGAGCATGAGCAGACCCATTCTTCTTACTTGCAATCTTCTTTCCATTGTTTCGAATCTTGCGTATTGCATTGGCTTGACGTTACCATCAGATTGCAACTTTGTTGTGGTGCATCTCTTTTCGACATCGGTTCTCGCAAATCCCTCTTTCATTGTGTAGATATAGTGACATCCCATACTTAGGTTTTGAAATTTTCTGTAGACCATTTTTCCCATGATGTAGATGAGAGCACCTGCACCTACTCGAATCCCCATGCAGGCAGCCCAGTTTGGCCATATCTTCATCTGTTGTAACTTATTGAAGTGTGTTGTCATACTCTATTTCTCTTGTGCATCATCTAGTACAGTTCTAGATCACAGTGAGGTAAGTCATTTTCAAGATAGTACCTTTTCCCGCTTATTTTAATTATTTCACTTCATTTTATAAAATCAAACTAATTATTTTACATTTATATTTCATTTTAATTTAGTTATTCTATTGTTTTACTATTTAGATTAACTTCTAAAATTCATATTTTAGTTAATCATTTCAAAATGATTAACTAAAGTAGGGATTTTAGGGAGTTAATATATACTAGGAAAAATAGTAAATAACAATAAATAAAAGTAATAAATAAATATAAAAAGTTACCAAAACAACTAGGCTAATGAAAATAGAAACCCTAATATGCAAATAAGGACTGAAGGGAGCTTAGATAATTCAGAGAACTTGTTGGACTATGTCGCAGGGATGACTAGAAATATAATAGGAGGAAACGACTATGCTGAGGTCTAGAAACTTGTAGATCTGAGAAATTTGAGTGGAATGGGGTGCCTAAATAGGTACAGAGGAACCTATGGGTTCCCTAGTATGAAATATGGGCACTTTGGTCTGTGGAAAATATCTATAACCTTCCTTTGAGTTTTCACTTGATGGTTTCCTATATTCACTTCTTGTTGCACTAACATAGATGTATCATGTTGTATGTCGTTGGTTATCAATGATGAAGACGGCACCTGTAAAAGCTCAAGGAAAACATCAAACCAAAAAAAGGAGAGATACATATGAAGGGGTCGAACTATCCTTAGGTACCATGATGGTGGACTTACTAACTAAGCATGTTGCACTATATCTGAAACCCGATATAGTTATATGCATTTCTATGTGTAATCATGTAATAGGTGCGCTTGTGCTAGTCATACTTTGTAAAAGTAGCGAGAAATAACTATGTGTAAAAATGTAATAGAATGGTTGATGGACTTGTTGTATATATATTCCCCCAAGTAGATATAGACAAACAAATGAAGGTGGAAATCAAAGAAACTCAAACCCCGACATTTATTGCATCACCAACAGTCAGGAGCAGGTAAGTGGCACACATAAAAGGATGTCAACACAGAAATGCATGCGCCCATGGCGCACATAAGAAGATGTCGACATAGAAATGCATGCGCCCATCGCATACATAAGAAGATGTCGACATAGAAATGCATGCGCCCATGGCGCACATAAAAGGATGTCGACACAGAAATGCATGTGCCCATGGCGCACAAAAGAAGATGTCGACACAGAAATGCATGCGCCCATGGTTTACATAAGAATATGTTGCCATAGAAATGCATGCACCCATGGCGCACATAAGAAGATGTCGAAAAAGAAATGCATGTGCCCATGGCACACCTTCAGGAGGCGCAACATTTGAGCGCTGACAGGAAGCAGACCCTGGCGCAGATATTCAGATGGCCATAAATTTTGACATGGAGCTCGGATTCATGCAAGGTTGGACTTTTCGGAAAGCTTACGAGGTCCTCTATCCAACTACGACTGGATATCTTTAATTAGGTGACAAAAAATTCTTAAACATTAAAAATACAGTTCACCACTTTTTGGGGTCGCCAGGGTTCTCACCTACCATCATAATGAGATGAATTAAATGCAACCTGGAGGTGGTTGGGGTAGATTTGGAATTCCTCTCTCTTTTCTCTCTCATTATTCCTATAAATTTTAAGGAGGGCCTTCTTTATAAAGGTTGGAAATTCTTGTTTTTCCCCTCCCTTCTTCTCTTTGGCAGGTGATTTTGTGGAGTTCAAACCTCCCATTTAAAACTGTAATGCAACTTTGCCTCTTGGCATTTTGTAGTGTGTTGTGTCAATATTTGAAGCAAATAATGCATGTCTGTGGATGATTCTCAACCCTCTCTGTGTTCATTTTCATCCTCTTGATCTTTCATTACAAATTTGGTTATCTGTGCATGATCTTGCATTACATTTTAATTGTCTGTGTTTATTGGCAAGATAGGTGTTCTTCATTCCTCGGTGCATCACCTCTATTAGTTTAGGTTTATTTTATGCATCTTCTTACCCTGTCTCCTTGGAAATTTAGTTTAGGTTTTGAGTAAACCCTCTACATTTTTACGTGTGCATCTGAACAAAGGAATAGGAACTAGCCTTCATCCAGAGAGCTTTTCCGATTTCGCAAGGTCCCACACTTGGGAAAATCTCCATGTTATGCAATCGCACTGAGAGTCTCAACCCATCGAGTTGCAGACATTCAGGGGTGCTGCGTTTCGACATCAACAGGACTAGAATAAACTTTCATCCTATGTAGTGTGATGCAGATGAACCAACCTTGTGCTTTGTGATAGAGCTATATGGACAAAAATGGAGCCTTTGATGGATGTAATATTAGGTGATGATGGTAGTGTCTAGTGCTTAGTCCCTCATTATGGTCTCATAGCTTTATATTTATATGGTTCTCTTTTTCTAATTTCGTAATTAACTGCAAAAATTCCGAACACAAGAAACATGAAATTCTCAAATGGTTGGAAAGTTCTGAAAAAATGGTGGGAAAGTGGGAAAAAGATCAAGGCACCCTGATTGGGACCAAAAAGCATGGAATGAGAAAATAGTGATGTGCGGAAACTAGAGATTCAAAAAGTGTAAAAAGTGATGAGGCTAAACCTAGGGTAAAAACACATGTGTAGGTTCTAATGTGTGTAATATACATGCTTGGTTAGTATGGTGTGTGCTAATGCAAGATATTGTTTTTGTTTCCCCCATTGTTGTAGTTGTTGTTGACTACTTGCTCCTCATACTGTCGGCTATGTAAAGAGAAGACAATCAAGAAGTCGAATAAGAATGTATATGTAAAAACAAATGTAAAAGACACATGTATATGTATATAAAATTATGTAAATGTAAAATATCTAAATGAAAAATGGAAGATGTGCACCTGATCCATGATGAAAGAAAGGGTGTAAAAAGAGGATATCTTATCTTGGGATTTTTTTAGTGATCCAACGCCATAGGTTGAAGAAGTATAGGGAGGAATTCCATTGTATCCTCTAACCTTTAACTACTTCCCTTAACGTGTATGAAGAGATTGTTGTCCTAGCTAGTGTTTTGAGTGATCCAATTCCACTGGATGAAGTAGTGTAAAGATGTAGTCCATTGTATATTCTAACCTATAATTTCTCCCCATAATGATAAAGATTACCATGTCTTGTAAAATTCATTGTGTACAATGTTCGTATACTTGTCTCAACCCACTTTTTGAATAACCTACAACACCAAGGGTGGAAACTGAACTTAACTGGTGTAGAACCATTTTATAATATAGAACCCAAAATGATTCCCCCCTATTTGGGGTAACATGTGATATTGGTGATAGGATAATGCGGCCCCTAAAGACGACCAACCATTTGAAATTTGTAACTCTACCTTGCAGAGGGAAAGGAAAGTGTTTGGTAGAAACCAAGGCATGCACAAACATAAGGATAGATAAAAAAAAAAGCGTTAGTAAGAAAAAGCATGCATTTCAATAACAATGTATAAGCTACTGAGAAAACCATGCAAGAAGAAAAATTAAGCTGTAAAAAGTGGGCTTAAAACTTAGGACACCACTCACGATGTCACAAGCCATGCAAGGTGATCATGGCCACATATAACAAACAAGTGTGCACACAAAACAAATGGAAAGATCCATATACTATAGAAAACAATAGAAAAATGACAAATAACCATGGAATAAATTAATCCTACAAACAACTGTTGCACACGAAGCACCCGTTATCATGTTAGAAAGATAACCAGTATGTTAGAAACATGTATAACCATGCAATATAGATTTACTAGTACAAAATGAAACCATATTACCTATAAGATATGAATGTGGATGCCTCCAGCGATCAATGTAGGATGGGTAGAAAGTGAGGATCCATACTATGTGTAAGATACATGTATCTACTATCACAACTAAGTAAAGGCATGAAGATGCATATGTGTATGGTATATATAAATGACATACAATATATGTAACCAAAATGTGTAATAAAAAGAACATTTACAAGAAAATGTAAACAATACTAAAAGTGACCAAGATATGTAGCATGTTGTGGATTCATAGTCAAAAGGTTGAGTCCAAGTTTTAATTTTAACTTTAAGCTCAATTTGGGTTAGAAGATTCCTTGAAGTATCAATCTCATCTAGGATTCTTGCATAGGTTTTATGTGTGAAATCATAGGTTTGAGATTCGATGTTAATGATGTTACCCAACGTATTTCCTATGGATATAAGATAGCTATGGTCCCAAAATTACAAGGGTAGGTGGAGTATATGATCCAGATTGATTTGCGTGAGAAAGATTCAGTGAGAGGGTTTAATGATGGGAACCATGGTTTTAAGATAAGGTATCATTTTGGTAGGACTAGATTTATTTAGCAATGATGTCCCTATAAGATATAGATGTAATAATAACAATAAAAATTCCCTTAGCATAGGGGTAGAGGTCTAACCTGCCTACTAGAAGCGGGATCCAATGCTTGGAGATCCAATAATGGAGGAAAGGGAGGCTAGGACAAAGACCATAAAATTTGTATATCAAGGCATGATCTTGGTCGATTGACTCTGTTTTGAGGACTTCATCGTCAAAGGTTAAAATTAGATTGTTCTCAGTAGGCCTCATGGATTTGATCTCCTTCTTATTTTGCAAAACCTTACTGAATGAGCGATGGACAAAAGCTTCAGTGATCGCTAGAGCTTCCTGACTCTGAACATGGGAGGAAACCCAAGATTTTATGCCCCCAATAGAATTGTCAGGCATTTCTCTTCCTTCTAACGTGTTCTTATCACCCCTTACAGAGATAACAAGCTTTTCCTTACATCCCTGCAAATTCTTGGTAACATTAGTGGCACTAGTGTTAGATCTCACCACATCAAGGGCTCTATTTCCGCATATAATTTGAGTAACTAAAGCCCCATACCCAGTGTCCACAAAGATTTTGGGAAAAAAATCCTTAGGGGTCTCTGAATTCTATAGAGAGGGACATGGTTTCAGGTCACCTCCATCTTATGATTTCACAATACCATGTGTATGTACACTTCCATGGGCGTCGCCTCTAAAATTATTTACAAGTGGTGCAGGTAGGGTTTGTGGGAGATATTAAGGAGTGGAGGAGATGTTTTTTCATGGCAGAGGAGACATGAACAATAGTGTGAGTGCCACTCCGAACACCGCCATCTTCCTAGATGGAACCCTAGCCTCGCCTCGTCTTCAATGCTTCTGCAGTGGGTCTCGAACAAGGGTGGAGGGATTAGGTTTAACATCTATGGAAAATTTTAGGGTTCATGGAGACACCATTGCTGGAATATTCTCAATATTTTAAAAATCTTAAAAATATTTCAATTTTTTTTTTAAATTCGATATACTTGAAATAATTATTAAGTCAAGGTAAGTTTTCGATATTACCCTTGAAAATTTAAAAATATTTTAACTATATATTAATAAATATATATTTATTATTATTCTATGTTTATTTCAATATTTTAAGGTTAATATATTGAAAAAGATAAAAGTTAAAATATCATCTCTCATCTATAATATATTGCAATGAATGGGCCATTATTTTTTTATTTTGACTTACACACCACAAAGCATCAAAGAAAATTGTAAAAAAGAGTCTTACTTACTGTGTTCAATAATGTGTTAGTTTAATTAATAATATTTTAGTGGCATTAAAAATAAAAATGTGATTGACATGAGCTAAATCCATATTATTATTTTAGGTCCTTGGTATTAAGTTTAAGAAATACAATCTACCAATTTAGGTGTTCAATAATATGTTAGTTTAATTTTTATATATGTTTTGTTTACATAAACATCTTTCAAGTACATTGAATATACATTAAAAATAATAATTATGACACATTATTGGATAACTAGACTACCAAAATTACAATAATAAAAAGATAAAAATTCTACACTACATTATGAAACTATTTGAAAATGTTCAACTTAGTGTATAAGTGCTTATGTATATAAGTGAGCTTAGAAATTTATTGTTGAACTTCATCCATTATTTTAGTCGATATTTCATTGTGGTTAATAGAGTGATATGCATCCCCTATTTCAATACAACTATATAAAGTCATGCACTTGATTTATATTTCTTTTAGAGAATGACATAGCTCAACAAAAATAATATGTCCTACATTTGAAACTATGATAAATATAAATCCTAATAATTTCATATTAACAATTTTCTTAGTAATATGTTCTTGTTGATCAAGATGGGCGTGGAACCAAGGGATCTTATCATGTTTATAGTTCTAGAATACATGTAAATCAATGTAATAATAATTTATTCAATTATGCATATCATCTTACTATTTAGAATAAATGTAATCCCGTTTACTATAAGAATTATGTATTCAATCACTCTTTATGCCTTTACAAAATACTTTTTAGTAAAATATATTAGTAAACAATTAACACCAACCACTATGACCAAGATTGTAGCTCTATTGTGAATTAACCATTTATCTCCAATTCTATATAAAATTATAGGATTTTGAGAAGATATTTTTTTAAATAGCATGTACCAAAGAGATGATGAAGTCGATAATATGTTATTTTTTTGTTAAGGGTGAAAGTGTAAATTTTAGTAGCAACTAAAGAATGACATTGTATCCTCAATGTGTTTTAAATAAGTTTCAAAACACAAATCCCTCTATTGAAAAGATTGAAACCATGTAAATAATTTTAAATGGGAGGAGGGAGATCATTGAAAACAAGATCAACCTATTTCTCTACATGTAGGTGTTGGAAATGCTTGACCCATGTTTGAGTGAAGTGTCAAGTTCCAAATGATAAATTAAGAGGTCAATTTCCAAGCTTTCAACAAACTGTCAATATATGGGGAGCCTTTGAGTTTAGATAATTTAGAATATTCAATAATTTTTTATTGAAGTTAATTCTATTATTAAGGAGTTTAATTATATATTTTATAAGGATTTCCAAGGTTCATTTTTTTGAAAATATTTGACAAACAAATTTGAGACAAGATATTTCCCTTATTGAAGTTAATTGTTTTAGTAAAGAGTTTGAATTTATATATTACATTTACACCTACTGTGTCAGCAGAGCATCCAACTCTTGGTTCAGAAATAATATCATCTTTTTTTTTCTCACTTTTTTAGTGAATCCTCTTGTTTCAATATGTGAAAACAAGTAGTAATGTTCCTTTCTTAAGGAAATACATCCACTCGAAAATGTGAAACATACAATCTTAAACATGTCTACAATTTTTTATCCAACCTATTTTGAAGCTTGGATTTCACAAAAGATAATGCATTAAAGACATGTTCATCTTATACTGATCCTAAAATCACCATTTGGAAAAGATCATATAATCAAAAATATAAACTAACATTTTTTACAAGGTGGTACTTGGATACAATTTGTTCTATAGCCTTCATATAGCTCCATTTTTTGTTGGTTCATTAGATGTTGATATTGATCACACATGGTAAGTGAAAAATGAGTTTACTAAGTTGTCAATGAATCTTTTTACAAAATATGTTTATTCTCGACTACATTTATTTGCACATTCTTGCAAAACGTCTTTAACAAAATAGACATAATTGTAAAATAAATTACTTACTAGTTCTTCACTATGACCATCAACGATGTTCCAAAATAAGGTATTCACTACTCCATAGCCTTTAGAATATTTTCACCTTTAAAATGATCATTAATTTATGCAAATAATTTTTTTTAAATCTTTATCAATTTCATTTGTGTATCAGAAATAACTATGACATATAAAATGCGCATTACGAGAACTTCTTCAATTTCTTCTCCAAATAAATCAACTCTATGTTGAAACTTATGCATTTGTATCCCCTTATCATATATAAATATTCAAGGATAATACTTCATATTGAATTTGAAATAGAAGTTAGATTCCTTGATGTCTGTTAAGATTTTAAAATTCTCAAATAAAGGCCCTTTTAAACTATCTTGGGAAACACATAAAATATATAGAGTTTAACATACACATTGATGACAATTTGGAGGGACTTTAGCATACACAGGTAGCACCTGGGTTAAAATCCCCAAATCCACAGGGTCTTGAGACGAGTCCCCTACATCTCCAAAAATATCCAATGCAGGAGAAATATATCCCTACCCATATTCTCCACGAGTTGAATCAAACCCCAAAGAAGCGCTGAAATCATCAAAACCCGCACGTTTACAAGCAAAAGCACCGAGGAACAAAAATGGGGATTTGTCATTATTGAACCAAGGCCAACCGAGCCCTCTACCTCCCATTATCAGCTACCTATGTGCATGGCCAAAATAGGGCATTCGTTTGCCATATCCATCGCTAGGGTTAGAGCATTTGTCTACCATATGAAATGTAACATATACAAGTATATGTCTATATATGTTATATTATTAAACAAAATTAATATTGAACTGACTAATGAATTAGCTGGGTAAATGCTTTTGGAAAGAAAAGTTAAAAACAAATTATTTCAAGTTTGTTATTTCCCGTATGGGCTGCGGCCCCAAAATTTTAAATAAAAAAGAAAAATGATGGGGTTGGGAGGTAATGCCCCCACCCCAATACTTATTACAAATATTGTGGACTAGGGTGGGGGTGTTTCCCCACCCCCAAACATAAACCTGTTTCATTTATAGCCGTGACTATCTACTGAATAGTGCACAATGCCGTGGTTGGGTTGAACCCCTGGATGTTTTAACATTATAAAACACACACACACACACATATAAACCATGGTTACACATACAACCCTACATTTTTAAAAATGTAATAACATGTGTGTGTGTGTGTGTGTGTGTGTGTGTGTAGACATTTATAGGAATATATACACAAACATGCAAATTTCCAGATTTAAGGAAACATAAATGGGGGTAATTGAGAAAAAAAACCCTTAACCAACAAATCTTGTAGAAACTAAAAAAAAATGTATATTTTAAAACAATGAGTATACCCAAAAACTGTGAGAATATCCAAGTTAGAACAAAATAAATTCCTCGATACTTTTTCCTTAGCTCCATGGCCTTCATGCTTTGAAACCTGCAAGTCAGAAATGTGCAAACGAGAGGACTAGGGAAAAAAAAAAGAATTAAAAGAAATCCATAAGGTTTTTAGGTATTTTTGGTTAACCCTAGATTTGAGGGCCCTCATTGATTATATCTAATGGTGGGGAAACCTTCATCTTTTAAAGTGATAGGAATTTGATGGGAATGGGTTGTCAAAATAAATAAATGGGGCTAATTAAGTGATGGGTCACCTTGGATATCGTAACTAATGGGTTAAACTATGTTGTAACTTTTCCCTTCAGATAATAAATTTATAAATAACATTTTTATCATGGATTAGTTGAGAAATAATTAAGGGGTTATGTTTAAATAAATAAGTAATTTAAAGGGTTTAATGGAACAAACATAAGGATATTAATCAAGTATTAAATTTAGGGTGTGGCTTAGGTATTAATTACCTTAGAGAATGATTTTATAAATTTAATTGGGACCTAGATGAGTATAAATAATCAACATTAAATTATAACTAATTAAATAAACTTAAATTAGAAAATGAGGAAGGTTTTGAATTCCGTAATAAATTTTAGAATATAGATTTAATTTGATTAGAGGATTATTGTGTTAAAACAAACAAACTTTCACAAATGTGATAAATTTATTTAAACAAAAAAAATCACGTAATTTTCCGAAGAAATTAATGAGGCTAGGCATGGTTTTAGTGTGTCAATTTGTGGGTGTTACATGAGTTCTACCCTAAAAATAGGGTACAAGAGGGAGAAAAGGAAACAATAGACACACTAGTGTGACTTGCACCATATTTGGTGAATTTTCACCTTGTGGTTTCATGAGAGTGAGATGTAGGGGATAAAAATTAGCACATGGGGCTACACTATGATTCGTCATGTGTCTGTAGGAAAAATGAGAGAGGGGTCACTTTTATCTTGCCTCTTGTTCCATTTTCATGTTAGGTAAAATCCAAGGAGATACATCATGACAAAAATGCTCCAATGAGGTCTTCATCATGAGAAATGACCTATTTTTACTTTTTTCTCATCTAACCACTCAAGTGTAAAGTTTTAGGTGACAAAAACATAACATCTATAGGGGTCACACTTTAGTGTCTCCTTTATCCCCTTTAGATGCAAAGGACAATCCAGGGGGACACTAAGGGTGAAAAAGTGTGACACATCCATTTTGAAATATTGATCTCACGTACCGAGTGCATTTTAGGACACTAGGAGTGTTATTTTTGCCCCATGCGCATAGAAGGGTGTTTTGGGGTAAAAATTTATATGATTTTGACTTCATAAATAACCTTTTAACATCCTTCTAGAAATTATCATGATCTAGTTCTTCTTAAAATTTAATGTTTAGAACCATTCATCTTTTCACCATGAAAGAGCAACAAAGCTGACATGCCCTATTATAAAAAATATTGAAGACTTAGGAAACAATTCATACTTCCATAATGTTTATAATTCCATAGAGTTTCTATTGATTATTTTGTGATCTTTGAAATCCTCTCCAAACTCCAAGAACTCTCTGAGGAAGTTGACCTTCTCTAATAGAGCCTCCATTTCCTTTACCCGAAATAACCTAGTTTTGCATAACTTGTTCCTGATATTAGTTATCTCCACATATTTTCCTTAAACCTCTTCATATAACTTCATTTCTCCCTTTCAAAACTGCCATATGGTTTGTCTTCACTGCTAGCTTCAAGATGATGTCCATATGTTGCAATTATGCTAAAAGTAACCAATTTAGTGCTTTAGAGAACACTATTCAAACTTGAAGCTTAGTATTATGATAAATATGACCTAGATTCATTCCCCTACACATGAAACACTCTTTAAGACCATGTTAGTACATTCCTCTTGGTGATAATGAGGGTGAGACATACCTCATGTCATGAAGGGGTTGGGTGAGTTAATAAGATGGCCGAAGGAAGGATTCCCAATGACCGAGAGCTAAGTTTTTAAATGGCTGGTTTAGTTGTCATAGTTAACAATTTTAATTTTACATACTAAACATTTATCAAGAAAACCCATTGTATTTAGAATATATATAAGAAATTTAATAAATACACAATTGTAGGATCTTATATTAAATTATAAATAGCTTAGGGGAAGCTAAGTAGACGGATGAAAAATATAATGAAATTTAATGTCATTGATTTTAATAGATTATGAAAGAATAATTATATTGATAGAATATTAGTTCTATACATGTCTTTATGACTTGAATTTTTTAAAGTACTATATTTCATACATTTTTATTATAAAATTCATAAATTCATATTTCATAATTAAGAGGATCAACAAATAAAGATGATTTCAATACTAGAATCTGAGTTACTTCCATTGATAAAATGATATTTTTCATGAGAAGGGGTCATTCTAGTTTTATCTACCTTAAATAATTGGATTGCGTTCTACAATAATTAGAAATACTTATAAATTAAGCTTTGAATGGATTGTTAAAAATTCTTAAGGTATTACTCGTATACCCAACATTAAAAAGGAGAAATTGATGGATAATTATTTTTTTGTTTTGTAAGTGGGAACGATTTAATCTCCATACCACTTTGAAGGAGTTTAATGTATTCAATGTGTTCATTCTATTCTCTATTTTTCCCTTTTAGGTTTTACAAGTGTGAACGTGTCCATTTCCAACTGATTATGTGGAGGCATGATATTCTTATTATGGGGTATAATGAGTATGGAGGTGCGCATAAGGTTTTCATAAAAATATTGCTTATTTTTAAGTAAACACAATGTGGACATAGGGTTTGGGGTTTTTTACGAGTTTGGAGGTAGGGAAATGCTACGAGAAGGGGAATATGTGTATGATATAAATTGTATTTATTGGGATATGAAATAACAAAACCACAACATATGGCTTATATAAATAAATAAATACAATTCCTGGTATGAGCTCCAACTTCCTAGATAGGGATCCTAGTAATCTCTTATTATATTTATAAAAACATACTTTTATAAAGTGTATTTTAGCAATTTCTTTGGTAAACTGTTCTCCCTGATCAAGATGGAGCATCTTACTATTTTGAATAAACATAATCCCATTTCCTATAGGAATTATGTATTCAATCACTCTTTATGCCTTAGTAAAATAGTTTTGAGTAATAGATATTAGTACATAATTGACACAACTACTATGACAAACATTGTAGCTCTATTGTGAATTAGTGATTTATGGATTGACACATCATGTATCAATTCAAGGTATATAGATTTAAGAGCAGTTAGTTTTATCTCGATTCATTATATTTATCTCCAATTCTTTATAAATTTGCAATCCATTATGATATCCAATCCACTTTTTTCAAAATATCTAAATTGGTAGATTGTATTTATTCATCTTGATACAAAGGACTTAAGGATGTTCCATTTATCAAATATACCCAAGGCACAAACTTCTTTCGTCGGTATCTCTGAAAATTTATATGTTGATGGATGATTCAATAACACTTCTTACACTCTCACCCTTAAATAAATTTATTTTAAATTACTACACCAACTTACCTACTCCTTGGACTTACATTCTATTAAAATAATCAGTTCAATTTTTCTTTTATATATATACTTTGAAATGTGCTACTACTCTTTCCTTCAAAAAAAAAAGAAGGAGAAGAAATGTCCTAATTTCAACTGTTATTTTATAATGTATAAAAGCTTCATTTAAACGGTTAAAAGTTAAAAGTAAATAGAAGACAGCTCGGAAATTGAGCCGTTGATGAAAAGGTATTCGGTGTTATAAATGGGCTTTTGGGGACGGAGGAGCGTGCTCATATTCTCCTCTATTTTAAAAGCAAATAAAAAAGCAGGCTCCAAACGGTAAAAAATTAGTCCGACTCATGTGGACAGGTGGACCATGGAAATTGAGCCGTTGTGAAAGCTATTGTGTGTTATAAATGGGCTCTTTGGGCAGAGGTGGGTGCACAGCAACAAGTTTTGAAGATCCTCTGATGGTGTCGCCATTAAAACACAGACTCGAGCGCAACCTCCATTAAATCTGGTGCAGCATAGCTCGGGTACGGTCTTGTGAATATATGACCTACTCCCCTGCAAAATCCGAGGTTTCTCAAAGCGCGTGAAAAGACAATGTCTGAGGCTGATTCGTCGTCCCCGCTCAAGTCTCTTAATATATTCATTGTGTATATGTATGAAATTTGGGGTTTTCCTTTTTGCTCTTTTTTTTGGGGAAAATGTTTTTTTTGGAAAAGAATTAGGCGTATTTTGTGATTAAAAGTTATTATTTTGTCACAGATGTGGATTGTCATCTCTTTCTTACTGGAGCACGCGGATAAGTTGTGAGTCACGCAACCATACGTGGCAATGGATTTGATGCTTGTGTAGGGGATATATTAATTGTGCAGGTGAAATCGTTAATCTTTGGTTTTTGCATTCTGTGTTCGATTCTGTAGGATTTAATCTGTTGCAGAGCCACTGTATTTTTTTCAGATTTGATTTACTTTGGGGGTTTATGCGTCTGTTCCAGAGATCGCTTAAGTCCGAATGTGGGACTGAAATTAGGAAGCTGTTGTGCAGATTTACAAGAGACACCGTCGGTGGCTGGGAACCGTCAACGGAGAAGAAGAAGCCGGTACCACCTACGACACCGCCGCTTACAAATTCCGACGCCATCACCAATTTCTTCAATAGCAGATAGGCGACATGCTCCGGAAGCTGCTGTCGTATTAGCAACAGATTCTTTGAACCCCAACTTCAATGTCGCCGGTTCGAATCCCTCTGAGGCAAAGAGGGCGATTTACCCGCCAGAGCACCTCTTCGAATAGGCCGTGATGCAATGTTGGATGCAATGCTCCTAGTTTCATTCCTCATTGTCATCTTTGACTCCCTCTTCAAGTTTGGGCTGTGCCGCGATCATTTCCTGCGAGGAGATTACATTATAGCTCCGTATTTTCTCTTAAAGTTGTTTATGCTCTGTATTTTCTCTTAAAACTGTTAATGCTCTGTATTTTTTGGTTATCTTTTTTTTCGGTTTGTAACATAGCAGGGCAGATCATATTAAATTCGTTTGCTAAATCACTCGCTTCACATATATGATCCTTTCATTTTACTACAAATCTACACCGTGTTGATTACATTATCTTTGGAGTAACTTATTCATACTTATTTTTATCCTTTCGTTTCTTTCTACGAATCTGAGGTTCTCTTAAAGGGTCGCCTTTGATTCTCTCGTCAATTTGTTTTAGTCTAACTCTGTGTGATCGTATGCAGGTGTTTCATCATGGACATATGATTACTATCATCACCGCCAGTTTTTTTTTATTTCATGGAGAACTCATGGTTAAATTGCCTCTTTTGCATGGTCTTGTTTCAGCTTCTCTCTCTACATGCAAGTACATTTAACACTCTCAATAACATCCCGTGAATTGTGAAGCTCTGTTGATAGTTTTCTTCTAAGTAATTGTTCTCCCTGCCTCTTTCCTCTGTCATGCTCCTGTCCATATCAGGAATTATATATACGTTTTTATAAGAACTTATTTTTAAGTTTACATGCCATCTGATCTAACATAGGTGAACTGGTGTTGTTTATGGGTATGTGTCGCCGAAGAAGGGAAATCATAAAAGCACAAAAAAAGAGGAACAGGCAGGGATCTCCAGGCTTAAAGTCCCTTACTCTCCATCATTTTTCATGTCCTTAGTTAACTGATTGTAACAGAAAATTCTGTCTGGTTAATTTTTTTATAGTTTTCTAGCTTGAATCATGGGCTTTTTCTGATGGTTTTGTTAATTAAAAATTTCACTCAAAGTCGAATTCTGTCCTAGCATAAAATTAAAATATAAGTTGCAACATATGCGAATAGATACACCTTTGAAAGTCCAACAGAATGCGAATATGAGCATTATCAAGCTTAGACATAACCTGCCAAGAGCGTTTCTGTTTCCTCCTCAGATTTTGATTATATGATATAATGTCTCTTGGACGAGGATTGGGAATTTGGGCCAACAAAGAAGCTGCGATTAGTTTAGTTAGATCAAGTCGCCATTCCAGAGTATTATATGCAGAAGACCTTTTCTTGAGATTTGAGATGGTTCAAATGGATTTCGTGACCAGTTACTCGTGTGAAATCCTTGTGGAATATGGGACGTCCTGATGTTATAGATCTTACTGGCAACACCAAATTTCCATCTAGTATTCGAAAAAATTGGAACGAAAAATCCCAGCATAAGGTAATGTCTCATTTCCCTAACATTAATTGTGTGAATATATATTTATATATATCTAATGTAATATATTTCTGATCGCAGAAGCCCAAAAATCTTAAATTTCTTCTCCTCAGTATGTGTGTATATCTCAAACGATTTATGTACCTTATTACGCTGTACTTGAAAGAAGGTCGGGGAATAAAAATATTGTGGAATTAGTACGGCGATTGCCTGATTTCTCCCTTGTTAGGCTGCTGCTTATAACAGAGCTTTCTTCATTCCATTTCTTTGTCAGAGGTATTTGAGTAGGTTTCTTATTTTCCCTTAAATAAATAGATAGCTTTGGTTTGGATTTGTTTGTAAAAGATGTATTTTAAAATTTGTGTGTTGTGATTATTGCTATAACGGTTGCTTTCGCATCTGATTTTTATATTTTATTGGAAAGAAAATATTCTGCATAGTTGGGCTGATTTTCCTCTTTTAGTGAAATTTGCGTACGATTCAAAATCGGTTTCTACCCGGAGGAATCCATCAGTATTATTGAAAGTTAATACTAGAATGATCTTAGTTTCTGATTCCATCAGTATTTACCTTTTATTGGAAACATGATGATTCGCAGGTAATGAAACTCGTGAATATTTTCTTCGGGAATTTAATATTGATTTCTGCTTGAGAGTGTAGGTTAACAAAAAGTTGCTCATCAAATGTATCCTCTCGAATCCATCAATTAAGAAGTAAATGTGTCATTTCAATTTTCAGCCATTATTATTTTGTAAATATTGTTATAATTTTTCTAATAAATAAAAAATAATTTTTATGGTCATTATTATTTTATAAAATATTGATATAATTTTATTTAATAATAAAAAATAATTTTTGGGGGGAGATTTCATTAGGGTCTTAAACTTTTTTCTTTTATATATTTTTAGTTATTTAGAACTTTTTAAAAATACCTATGTATGTTAGGAAGTTTGAAGGGAAGAGAAAGTAGGGGTCCGGTTTGGATAGAGGAAGGGGAGGAGGAGGGGTTTGGATGGAGGAGGCGGTGTGGAGTGAGGAAGAGGAAGGGGAGGAAGGGGAAAAGGAGGAAGGGGATGGGAGGGAGAAGGAGAGAAGAGGAGGAAGGGGAGGGGAGGGAGAGGGAAGGAAGAAGAGGAAGGGGTGGGGAGGAAGTGGTTAGCATGGAGGAAGGGGAAGGGGAAGGAAGGCGAGCAGGAAGGAGGCGGAGGACGGTTTGTGGATGGCGACGAAGCCGGGACGGTGTGTGAGGAGGGAAGGGGGAAGGGGGGGTTTTGGAGGGCCGGGGTTGGGCGTGCCGCGTGGTTAGCCTGGCGGACGGGGCAGGGGACGAAGGCGCACGGCGCCGGCCGGCGGCGGACAGGAGCCACCGTGTTGTGGCTGAGCCGCAGGCCGCGAGGCAGGGGGGTGTGGGAGGCGGCCGTGTGGGCCGCGGCCGGGGTTTGGGGGAGGGGGAGGACGAAACCGCGTGTCCGATGAGCGGCAGGGAAGAAGAGGAAGGGGTGTAGATTTGGGAAGGGGACGGAGGCGGAGGGAGGAGGAGGAGGAACGCTGGTGAGCACATAGGAAGGGGTTGTGGAGGTGTGGCGGGAGGCCCCGGGCGAGGGGAGAAGAAGGGACGCAAGGCGCCGGGGCAGGGGCCGGCCGAGGCGGCGGAAGTGTTGGCTGGCGCCCGCCGGCGCCGCGGCGGGGTTTGGCGGCGTGGGGCCCCGCGTGTTGCGCGAGGAAGGGCCGCCGCGGGCGGCCGCGGTGTGTCCGACTTCCGTGTGGGAGGGCGGGGAGGGCGGCAGGAAGGGGCCGCCGGGTCGCCCCGCGGCCGTGGTGTGGCGGGCGGCAGGGGCGGGGGACGGGCATCAGGGACAAGCAGGGCCGCAGGCGACGGCGAAGCTGCGGCGGGTTGTGCGGGCGGCGGGGCTGGGCGGGCGCCGGGGCGGGAGAGGGCCGGCCCCCGAGGGCGGGGTGTGGGGGAGGGGCCCGTGTGGGCGGAGGGCAGGCAGGAGGGCAGCGGTTAGCCCGGAGGGAAGGGGTGTGGGCGGGCGGGCGGAAGGGAAAGGGGAGACGGGACACATACGAAGAAGGAACGGCCGAGGAGGCCGGTGTTGTGGCTGGGCGGCCGGGACGGGGCGCGCGCCGGGGCCGGCCGCCGCGGCCGGGGTGTGGAGGGGGGGGGACGCTGTGGGCCGGCGCGGGCGCGGCGTCGTCCGGGTGTGGCGGGAGCGGGAGGACCGGTGTGGGGAGAGAGGCACAGGGAAGCGGAGGAAGCGTTGTCACCGTGGGGAGGGAAGGGAGCGGCGCATGAGGCTGGGGGGGCCGGGTGGGCGGCGGCGCCGGCCGGGGGCGGCGGCAGGGGGATGACCGGGTTGGGGGCCGGGGGCGGCGCCGTCTGTTTGGCGGGCGCGGCCGGATGGCAAGGCTGTCCTATCGCGGGGGGCGCCGTGCGGCTGGGGTGTCGCTCGCGGGGTTCCGTGTGGCGGCGGCCGCCGGGCAGGCGGCCGGGGTTTGCCGTGCGCGGGAGGAACGGACTGTCGGGGCGGGCCGGAACCAGCGGAGGCCGGGTGTGGCTGGGTGCAGGGTTTGGGGGGAGGGGGGAGGGCGCATGAGAGAGGTGGAGGGGGGGTGGGGGGGGTGGGTGGAAAGGAGGGAGGGAGGAAGGAAAGGGGGGGGAAGGGGGAGGTTTAACGTGTTGTGGGGGAAGGGGGAGGATGGCTGGCGTTGGAGGGAGTGGGAGGCACGGGTGTGGGCGCGCGGGCCCTGGGGGCGGGCTGGGGTGGCGGGTGTCCCGTGGCTGCGTGGGGCGGCGGCGGGCGCGCGGCCGGCGGCGGGTTCCCGGGCGAGGCCGGCCGGCTGTGGGAGCGGAAGGGGGCGGGGGCCGGTGCGGCACGGCCTTTTTGGGGCCGGGGGCGGGATGCTGCGGCTGGCGGTGGCGGGTTGTGAGTGTGGGCCTGCCCGGGTCGGCGCGGGGGGGCCGGGGCGTGGGATGGGGGCGGGCCGGGTTTGGGGGAATGGTGGGAAGGAGGAGGAAGCATGAGGATGGGGTGGAGGGGTTTGGAGGGGGGGAATCGTGGAAAGGACGAGGGAGGAAGGAGGAAGGAAAGGTTGTGGGGAGAGGAAGAGGAGGAGGAAGGGTAAGGAAAAGGGTTTGGGGGATGGAAGGGGGCGGGCGGCAGGGGTGTGGGTTGTGGCGTGTGGGCGGGCGAGGCCGGGGGAGGGCAGACGGTTTGGGGGACGGGCGGGGCGGCTGGGGGCCGGACGGGTGGGCCGGCGGAGGGGCCCTGATAACGTGGGAGGAGGAAGGGGGGCGGGAGCCGGGCGCCTGCGGCTTGGGCTGGCGGGGTTTGGAGTGGGGGGCCGGCCCGAGGGCGGAGGCCGGGGGGGGCCAGGGTTTGGGGGCCGCAGAGGGAAAGGGTTTGGAGAAGGGGAGGGAAGGAAGGAGGGGGAGCAGGAGGATGGGGGTGGAGGGGTTGAGGTTGGAATGGGTGGGACAGCGGGAGGGCGTGCAGGGGGAAGGAGGAGGGAGGCGCGTTTCGGGGAGAGGGAGGCCAGGGTGTGTGGTGTGGAGAGGAGGGAGCATGAGGATTGGGTGGAGGGGTTTCAAGGGGCTAAGTGTGGGAAGGAGGAGGAGGAAGGAGGAAAGGGTTGCAAGGGAGAGGGGATGCACGATGTAGGGCGAGGCCCGCACGCGGGGGAAGCGTGTTGGACGGGGGGGGAGACCAGGGGATCAGGAGGACTAGGGGTATGGGGTGTTGAAGGTGGGGGGCGAGGGTGGGATGGCAGCGGGAGGCCTGCCGGCCGGGGGCGGGCCCCGGGGAACGGGGATTGGGGGGCCGGGGGAGCGAGAATGAGGCTGGGGTTGGCGGGGTTGTGGCGGGTTGACCGGGCGCGGCGGCCGGGGGCGGGCCCGTTTGCGGGCGGGTCGGGGCGGGGGCTGGGTTAGGGGAGGGCCCGTGTTTTCGGGCAGGGGGCGGGCTCCTGCGGATGTGGTGCGGGGCTTTTGCGGTGGGGAGGGTGGGCGGAGGGAGAAGGGAAGCAACAAAGAAAGAGGAAAGGGTTTGGAGGGCGAGGAGGAAAGGGGTGGTGGGGACGCGGACCGGGGAAGCGGAGACGGGGCCCACAACCGCAGGGGTTTCACAGGCGGCCGCGCTTTGTGGCGGAGGGGTTTCCCAGGCGGAGGACGCGATGGTGGCGGAGGCAGGGGCAGACGGGGCCCCCGGCAGGGCCCGTCGTCGACAGGAAGGACGCGCCGCCCGCGGTGGGAGGGCGGCAGGCGGCCGGGTTCCGGGGTTGGAGGGAGGGTTAGGACAAGGGTGTGGAGGTCGGAAGGGCAAGCGGCGGCCGGGGTTGTGGCTGGTTGCGTGTATGCCGGGCGGCGGCGGGGAAGGGTTTGGCGGGCGGGGTCGGCGGCCCGGGCTGTGGGATAGGAAGGGAAGAGGAGGACGGGGTTGTGGATGGTTTGCAAGGGTATGCCAATGCGGAAGGGCGGCCGGGGTTGGAGGGCGGGACCGGGACCACTGAGGGAAGGGTTTTGAGATAGGAAAAGAAGAAGAGGATGGGGTTTGGAAGGAGAAAGGGGTGTGGAGGAAGGAAGGGGAAAATAAGTAACGGGATGAGGGAACATGAGGAAGGAAGGGGAAGTGGAGGAAGGGGTATGGAGGGAGGAAGGGGAAGAGAAGGAGAGTAGGGAACATGAGGAAGGGGTGGAGGAAGGAAGGGGAAGTGGAGGAAGGGGTATGGATGGAGGAAGGGAGGAAGGAGGATTTAGGGGAGTAATTGGAAGAGGAGGAAGGGGTGAAGACAATAGAAGGAAGGAAGGGGTATGGAGGAAGGAAGAAAACAAATGAGGAGGAAGGCATGTGGACGAAGCAAAAGAGGAGGAAGCAGGGATGCAGGAGAGTGGAAGAGGACGAAGGGGGGGAAAGGGAGGAGGGAACATGATGAAGGGGTGTGGAGGTTGGAAGGGAAATAAGAGGAATGGGAGGAAATGAAATAGGAGGTGAGGAGGGAGGAAAAGGGAAGAGGGGGAAGGGGTGTGGAGGGAGGAAGGGGAGGAGGATGAAGGGGAGAAAAGGAAAGAAGAGGAAGGGGGAAGGAAGGAGATGGGAAGAGCCGGAAGGGGTGTGGAGGAAGAAAGGGGAAGAGGAGGAAGGGGTGTTGAGGGAAGAATGGGAAGAAGAGGAAGGGGAGTAATGGAAAGTGGAGGAAGGATGGAAGGAAGGAGAAGGGAAGAGGAGGTATGGGTGTGGAGGGAGGAAGGGAAAGTCGTGTAAGGGGTGTGGAGGAAGGAAGGGTGTCAAGGGAGGAAGTGGAAGAGGAGGAAATAGTATGGAGTAAGGATGGGGACGAGGAGGATGGGGTATGGAAGAAGGGAGTGGAATAAATAAAGTAGAGGAGGAAAAGAGGAAGGGGTGTGGAGGAAGTGTGGGGAAGAGGATGAAGGGAGGAAGGGGCAGAGGAGTAAAGGCAGTGTGAGGGAATGAGAGGAAGCGATGTGGAGGGAGGAAGGGTAAAAAGATGAAGGGGGTGAAGGGGAAGAGGAGAAAGGGGAGGGAAGGAAAGAGGAGGGAGAATGACAAAAGAGGAGGAACGGGTGTTGAGGTTGGAAGGGGAAGAGTGTGAAGGGGAAGTGGATGAAGGGGTTTGTAGGAAGGAAGGGGCATGGAGGGAGGAAGGAGAAGAGGAGGAATGTGAGGAAGGTGAAGAATATTAAGGGGTGTGGAAGGAGGGAGGGTGTGGATGGAGGGAGGGGTGTGGATTAGGGGAATGTTTTGAAGGGAGGAAGTTATGTGTAGGGAGGGCAGGGAGAAGAGGGAGAAGAGGGAAAAATGTGTGGAGGGAGAAGAGGCATTTTGATGGAGGAGGAATGTGTAGTGGGAGGGAGGTTTTAGAGGGAGAAGATAGAGGGAGCGGTGTTGAGGGAAGGATTTTAGAGGGAGGGAAGAGGTTTGCATGGAGAAGAGGGAGGAAGGAGTGTGGAGGGAGGGATGGATTTTGAGTGAGCAGAGGTGTGTGCAAGGAAAAGAGGGAGGGTGCAGAGGGAATGAGGGATGTGAATGGAAAGGAGGGAAGGGTGTGGGTGGGGCGAGGTATGTGGAGGGAGGAAGGGGTGTGAATGGGGGAAAGGGTGTGGATGGAGTGGAGTAGTTTTGATGGAGAAGAGGGAGGAATGTGTTGAGGGAGGGAGGGTTTTGGAGGGAGAAGAGGGAAGGGTGTGGAGTGTGGGGAGAGTTTAGAGAGAGAAGAGGTAGGGATGGGTGTAGAGGAAAAAAAATGGAGGGAGAAGAGGTAGGGAGGGGTGTCGAGGGAGGGAGGAGTTTTGTGGGAGAAGGAATAGGGCTGTGGAGGGAGGGGGGAAGGGTTTTGAGGGAGGGATGGGTTTGGATGGAGAAGACAGAGGGATGGGTTTGAAGTGAGAGTAGGTGATTAGAGGAAGAAAGGGGAGGAATGGGTGTGGAGGGATAAGGTGTTTGGATATAGGGAGGGGTGTTGTAGGAGGAATGGTTTTGGATGGAGTGTAGGGAGTGGTGTGGAGAGAGGTATGGGTTTGGATGGATAAGAGGGAGGGAAGGGTGTGGAGGGATGGGAGGTTATTAGAGGGAGAAGAGGGAGGAAGTGATTTCAATGTGGGAGTGGTTAGGAGGGAGAAGGGGGGAGGGGTATGGAGGGAGGAAAGGGATTTGATTGGAAAAGAGGGAGGGATGGGTTTAGATGAAGGGAGGAGTGAGGAGAGAGGAAGGGCTTCGGACAGAGAAGGGGTTTGGATGGAGGGAGGGGTTTGAAGGGAGAAAGAGTTTGGACAAAGGGAGGCATTTGAATGGAGAGTAGGGATGGAGGAGTTTGGAGGGAGAAATGAGTGTGGAGGGAGAAGGGGTTTTGATGGAGGGAGGGTTGTGGAGGGAGAAGACGGAGGAGTGTAAATGGAGGGAGGGGTTTCTAAGGAGGATTTGGCTAGGAGGGAGGGGAGAGGGTTTGTAGGAGATGGGGGAGGAATTTAGGAGTGTTAAGGGAGTGTTGACAATTTTTTCACTCATGCAAAAATGTTCAACTCGAAACTTTATTTTCGATGGAAGGCATTGATCTAACAGACCTAACTATGAGGAGTCATACAATTTTTCACTGTGCTTTTAATTATAATAATTGATTAACAACATGCAATCTGTAGCTATGTGTGTTGTTACAGAATGTAACACCTCACATAGGCTACCATTCCATGTTCATCTTTAGCAACAAAAAACAAAAGCCTCGAAGGACTAATGCATTTCCTTGATGAAGGCGGGAATCATAGTTTTGGTGAAATTTTATATTCAGGAGCAACGAACAGAGTTGCAGTTACATGGAATTGAGAAGGGTTGATTATTAACTTACAACTACATCAAAAATCAGTATTTCTTCATGGTAAAATACAACTAATCATGTGGTTGAGTTGTTTATTTTGTTATCCAATCAATACATATCATAAAGATGAATGCATAAAGAAGTATACAACTCAATTACAAAAATTAATGTCATTTATTCATGAAGATATTCAATGTTTCGCACACAAGCCATGGGATGTAAATAATAACTTCTAAATAAGGCAGTGCATATGCATAAAGTTAAAAGTAAAATATAATAGAAGAAACCCATCATTGCATTGGGTTTTCTCCTGGTCTGCTTTGTTCTGGGTCTATCTTCATCTTCCATTCTTTTTCATCCAACAATTACAGTACATAATTCAAGAGATCAAGGTTTAATCTATACTCATGAACTGTCTAACTTCATGTAAATGGATTTCCTAATATCAGAAGCCTAAGGTACATGAAGTAACATACATGAAATTGAGAAGGTATTACATTACAGAAGCTCATGGCATTCACTGTAATCATGACAGACAAAAGGAAATAGAAAAAAGTCATTATGGATTATAAGAGAGGCCAAAAAGCTTGGTTATTTTCTAACTATTTTATTAAGTGTGCATGTATAGGTTAAAGCAAAAGAGATCAACACATGTTTTAAAATTATGTACTATAAAGTATAGATTGCACTCAATGACAAAATATAATTCAAGGACTACAAAAGAAGACTCTCTCATGCATTTAAATTTTCAAGGAGAAAAGAGAACCTATTCAGAAGATAGAAAATTTCACAATAGCCTTAATACACTTTTCTAAAAGTCAGCACAAATGCATGAAGTTATAGAAGTATGCAACAATATCAGGAATATGAAATTAAATGAGAAGTACAGAAGAATCAAAAGGATAAAAAAATTAGAACCCTTATTTCAAGATGTATATTTCAATTTCAATTTCTAAAGTACAGGCTTAAAGTACATCGTTAAGTTCAGAAGATCAGAGCTACAGATTCAGGAAGATCTAACATTTTTTAAAAAATATCATATAGACTTGAGCCACTATGCAGATTGAATAAAATTATAAATCACATCATGAGAATAGCATAAGAGATGAGAAATTTTCAATCAAATAATGCAAACTTCCGTGCAAGGAGTGAGTCACTTTTTTGGAAATAAAAGGATGTAATTTTAGAGAGAAAATTTAAGAATGAAGAAATAGGGAACAACATCAATTTCTATAGCACACATTGAGGCAAGTTCCAACAAAGATATAAAACATGATCATCAGGCAAGAATGTAAGCCATATTGTGTAAAAGCAAAGTAGAAATGGATAATCATGCAAATTACAGTTGTTGATTGAAAGCAGTCAACTATTAGAAGGAAGCTCATAAAAATATTTGAGATCTAGTCATCCAAGGAGAAATACGCCTCTAATTATGAAAGTGAAGGACTTAATAAATGAAATTATAGATCATTAGTTTTAAGTGCAAATGACAGATTACAAGCTTCAATTATCAAGTAATTCCATAAACTCAAGAAATAAAATCTATAGTCAAAACGACATCTTCCACTCACAAATTGCAGTAGTCTTCTAGGGAAAATCAATCAATTACAATGCATGAATGAAAAGCTATATGAATAGAAAGCTACAATTGTGCTTATAAAGAGAAATGATACATAAATTTCAAAAAATAGAAAAGTACTAAAGTAGATTTGAGTTTTATATGCCATGCCATCAAGCAATTGATCAAGTAAAGTCATCCAGAAAGAATGAAACAGTAAAATCCAACATGTGGCCTTCAACAAAATAGGATTAAAGCTGAAAGACATATTGCTCGGTCAGTTGAAAGGAAATGACAGTATTTCAGAGATGCATACATGATCAAAATAACCTTGTAGATGGAGCATTAAAGTGCCAGTATTATCTCAATGGAAGCAAATTATGCAATATTTGGTCAACCAAGTGTTTTAAAAAAGTGAATGGATTTAAGAACACAAATATTTCACCAATGCAAGCTCAAAGTAGAGGAAGTTTCTCTACATAATGAAATCCACATGCATTCATCAAGGAAGGCACCATTTCAGTTATAAAATGAAGATTACAAGTGAAATGAGGGAGTTCCAGAAATTTCATAAAAGAGTACAAGTTATCTTCACAACAAGGTAGCTACTGGTTAGGCTCAGGAATAAACAATATATGCTAAAATATTATGCTACAGTGCATTGTACAGTGAAAAATTTTCAGGGTATTGGGAAGTTTTAAGATTATACAATAAAATTTCATAGAAAGGAAATCAAAGCTATGCATTACAGGGCCAGAAAAATAAAGATGCATAGAAGTGAAACACAGATAAGAAATTATGTTCTTAAAATGAAGTATAGTGTTACTTTTATCTGAGGAAGGAGATCAGGACAACTAGCAACCCCAAGATCAAGTACTCAAAATTTTGTTTTAGTACCAACAAATATCTTCATCAAAGGTACAAATTTGAAAAAATTTCATTCGCCATATACTTTACTGGAGAGCATAATTGCCAAGAAATACAAGTGATTTTCAATACAACAACAAGATTTGACATAAGATCTGATTTAAAACTTTACATCCTTTGATATTTGTTGTTGGAGCAATGACATAAGATAACAAATATCAAAGGATGTACAGTTTTAAATCAAATCTTAACATGATATGTCCAATTGAGCACTATCCACAATGAGTTGTAAAGGATGCAAATTCTCATATTGTCTATAGTGACTTTATGTGCAACTGGGTAGAGGTTAAATGATTTCCCTTATGAAAACAAAACAACACATAGAGCTCCATCAGTTCACTGTAGAGAATCACAAGATTTTGTCCAGAGTTAAACAAGCACAAAACAAAACCAAGCTTGGAAACATGAAAGAAAGGCTTAGGAAATCAAATCAATGACAAACATTGTAATACAACGATGGAAACTCAAGTAAATTTAGAGCTCAAGAATCCATTAATAATGGTGAAAGTGAGTTAGAAAGTTTGTAAGTGCCACACAAGTTATAAAACAAAACTCCATACATGCACAACTCAAGATTTAGGAAAAGGACGAGTCAGCTGAGAATACAATAACCCTACTTGTGGGATTGGCAGAATCAACTTAGTAACAATATATCATTGAATCACAATAGGTATTGCAAGTACAAACACAAGCACATGAACCCCTCTACCAGGCTAGAGTACAATTTCATGAAATTTCGATGACTTATTAGATTCAAGTAAGAAACAGATCAGGAAAGATTTCATCCTTTCATGGCCACGAATATTTTTCAGAAGAGCTCAAAATCCAAAAGACACTCACCATTTCTAGTTCAGAGTCAAGCTTGTGAAACTCTCATAAAAAATTTCGAGTGCAAATGATGAAAACGAGCACCTAGAACCACCATGTGATGTCATAAAGTTGTAAAATTAAAAAAAAAACAAGAAAATGAAAAGGAACTGATGCATCAGTGCAGGAGAAGCGAAAATGACAAGAAATAATCGACACGGTGCTCAAATATACCTTACATTCTTCATTCTTAGGAGAGAACAAGAAATGAGAGAGATTCAAATATCAAAATGGAGGCCTTATAACTCTACAGAGTTAGAAAAGAGAAAAAATAGTAGAAATATACAAATGCTTGAATTTACAGAGCTTTGCAGAAGCCAAAAAGTGAAAAAATCAAAGCTTGAGTCATAGATTCATGGTTTCAAGACAAAATTTTACCAAGGCTTCACCCGCAGACCAAAAAATGTGAATGGATCAAATGATAGGGTTAGTGTTGTTTTGGCTCGCTTAATGCAACCATAGTGGAACCCAACTAGTAAGGGTTAAAGAATCAATGGTGAGGATCAAAAGGCACAAGATTCAATGTTCGAAGATGCAAACCCAACTAAACAACCCAGGGTATCACAGTACATAAATTGAATGGTGGGGATTAGCCGAAGTACCCAGATCAACGGCCTGTAATGGTTTATTAAATTCAATGTAATCAAGATCACTATGTCATAGTAGATCAACAATGAAGATAAAATTGACAGTCCAGATGGAAACTCACATTGATTTCAAACTCAACCATGGTTCTTAAGAAGCATACGTGTCAATTTGACAACAAAACCCTAACCACCACGGTTAGTCAAATCACCGACTTATTGTTGATGGGTCTAGCCTCATTGGGAGGGGACCATTTTTGAATAATTGATTACCTTCCAAACTATAGTATATGCATAGAAATTAAAAAGGAAGGTAATTACTAAATTACACCATCAACTATTAAAAAATCCCGAAGACTATTGTATGCACAATGATCAAATCAAAGGGATTGAGACCACATGGTCAAAGGAAAACCGAAACATAATGATCGCATTCGACCTTATCTAAGGTAATTTATGTGCATAAGGATTAAAGAGGCCAAAATCTATTATGTGTGCTAAGTCAAAATGAAAAAATGCCAAGGTGAAGGTGGGGAGTGGACGTAACAATATAACCAATGAGATTATTATTGCAAATAAGTATGCATGCCCATGTGCAAATCAAAGGAGATCAATGATATATTGCTAAGGACAAAAAAGCACTTTACCTCAATATTTGCTAAGTTACCTTATTATTTGCAATAAGGAGTATTATTATTTCCCATACATAGATCATACCAAAAAATAAAGAATGCTTATTTTAATAATATAGTCAAACAAGTAAAGTAACACTTGTAAAGAAGATAAAGGTTGTGCATGTGCAGAATGTCAACATCAAAAGCAAGGGGATATTATTTTCTTCAACACATGGACAAGTGGTCCCCATAGAATGGAGTTGAATAATCTTTACTAAGTATTGAATATTAAAGGCACTATTTTTGCACAAAATTTTATTTTTCTTGCATTCACAAGAGGAAAGAACAAAGATAAAGCCAAATTACCCTTGCAAGTGGGTGAATACATAAGTGCTACATCATGGATTAAATATTATTATTTAATCAAACAACAAGAAGACCAAGATGCATGAACATTGGAGATGACTTGAACAACAAGAAAGTGGCTGATATTAGCCAAAATAATCACCCACGCATATTAATTATATTAAAAATAGAATAGTCAACTACACTTTGACTAAGTGTATTTTTGTAACTAAGGCTATTAATGCCTCATTGTAATCAACATGTCTATTTTATTCCTTTATTTATTCATGATAAAGGGGTAAAATTAGCATGCATGAGCGAGTACAGAATGTAGTCTATTTTTAGTAGGGGTTTGGTGAAGTATTATTGCTATATATTGTGTGTAATTGCAAGGCACAAAAAAGGAGGAATGTTTGGATATAGGAGTGTTGAAGCATATTTGTGCCAATTTTTCCTTGAATGAGAAATTGTTTTGGCATTTCCAATTATTTTTTAGTGATTCGTATCCTTCTATTAATTCTTGTGAATGTTAATTCCTTGATTAATAATCTTACCTTACTGCAAATCTGGTATTTTCTTCATCATCTTAGTGTGCATGTTTAGCTTGTGATTTATCCCTCAATACATAAATGTTTCACCTTAATATTCTAGTGAAAACCATTGGTTCATGTATCTAAAATTCATTCTCATTTTTATTGTGCATATACTCAGTCAAAGACCTTAATAGTTTTGGTGTATCACCCATTTCAATTTTAGTTACAATCATCTTTTTTCCCTCAAAACTCCAAAAAAATAGTTTAGGATACATCAATAAAGAACCGGCCTTGATACTGGAGACTCGCCTCAACAATAGGTATACCCATAGACCAGAGGTGTTTCCATTGTATCTATGAAAGTGAGAGATCAGGAAAGCTTAGAACCCCTACTGTCATCTCTCAACAAGGGTGCACTTTCAAGAGATAACAGTTTTTTGCACACCCGGTAGGTCACAGATCAAATCTGCAGCAAATTACAACAATTTAAAGTAGATTTACAACGAAAGAAAGTCACTTTTGGAGAAAAAAGCTGTAGAAATTTATTCTAGAAAAATCAAAAGTTTTATTTGGTGACTCCATAAGGCTGATTTTAGACCATTTTTACAGCATGTTCCATGCTTAAAGTGACTATAATATCATCAGTAAGAGGACTTCCTACTGATTTTATTTATTTACCTTTGAATTCTATAAGAAAAAGAAGAGTTGGTAATACCTTACCTTATAATAGGCTTGGTTTTGGCAACGCTCCTTGTCTTCCTTCACCACATATTAATCTTATTATTCAAATCTATGTTATTTTAATGGCTCTATAACCACCTAGAAATTTTGTGACCTTTACTAATGGAAGTCATTTAGTAATTTACGACTACCATGATATACCTGTTTCTACCCTTAAAGGTTCAGCTTCATTTATTGGTAAAAATCATATTACCCCTACAGAGCACATTAAAGATATTACAGCCATTTGTGTAGTTCATAATATAACTCTTGAAGATGTAGCCTTAAGACTCTTAGTTACATCATTTAAAGGATAAAATTTGTAATGTGTTGGTTGTCAAAAGAAGATTCTAATGAGAGCAAAAGTCAGAGGACAAGAAGTCCCTCCTCTTTGATGGGAGAGGTTCCCTTATTTAAAGCGAGACTTATTTACAAATGTACAGCGCATTACTTTGATGTGGAACTTGAATATCATGAAGCCATTGCGAAATGAAATAGATTATCAATCACAAAAGCATAGAAGAATGAAGACAAGGGAATGAGCAGAAAAGCATTTTCTAGAATTATAGTTGAAAAAATAATTCCTTATGCGTGCCAGAATACAATGAATTGAAATTGGACCATTTGTATGTGAATTACTAAGATGCAATTTGGAGGGACACACAATTTCACAAAGAACATTTACAAGAATACAAATCTTTTTGGTATTGTGTAGACAAATGATCTAATAATATTTAACAGATAGTTGTGAAATAAAGGAATCAAATGAGCAAAGAAAGAAGATCCTTTTGTATTGATTACCGTATTATTTCTTACACTTTCAGAAATAAGTCAAGTTCCCCTTATAAATGGCAAGGAGAGGCAATTATATAGTTTACAAATCAGTTACCCTTTGTAACTACTTCTTTAAAATAGTGTTTAGTTAAAGGGCTGCTTAACGCAAAACCTTAACTAACTTACAATAAATCAGAGATGAGGAAAGGAAAACGAGAGAAAATTCGGGAGGAGACGATAGGTGTTCATGATTGAGAGGGGCCCACTAATTTTAGGATCCACTATTTGAATCTTTTCAATGCCTCTGCTATGTCTCTATCTCGTGGGACCGATGTGTTGGTAGTGGACTGGGTCCAAAATCTGAGGCACTTCTCCATATCTTTATCAACTTCTACATCTATATGATAATATTTATTTGCTTCTTCAATAGTAGACTGGAGAGAGCAGATCTCCTTCACCTTTTTCTTGGAAATGGAATCCTCCTTGAACAAATTATCTTTGACAAAAGCTCTGAATTGAGCTTTGATTTCTTGCAAGGAGAGGGGTGCATTAGAGGCCTCATCATGGAGGTGGCAATGTATGTCCTTGAAAGTAGATATTACCAAAGTCTTGAAGGCCTCACCCTTTTGCCATCTATTTTTCAATTCTCCCAAAGCCTCCTCCAGCACCTTGATTTTCCATTCCACACTGTATATCCATGATCTCGACAAGTTATCTTTGGCATCATCGAAGAGTTTTCTTTCCATTAGAATATTCTCATCAGCCTGTCCCATAAGGTGAAGGTATACTATACAACTAATCTAGAGTTTGAGCTCTTTATCTATATTCCCAATGGTGGAGGAGAGTTTCTGTTATAGATTATTCACCTTCTCATGGAGCTTGAAGGCTTCACTAATGAAATTCAGCCCTGCAACGAGCATATCATCCGCCATGGCCTCCATAGCCCTTCCATAGATGGAATACTTGTGTATATCTTTGATACTTTGCACTTCATCTTGGCTGAGAATCACATGTGGTGGAAGAGTAGTCAATGGGGTAGGACCTAAAACTTTATCCTTGGATAGCAGTGACTTGATGAAACCTGTAAGAACCTGGGTCTGCTCCTCCAACTGTTCTATGGTTTGTTGCCCTTTCTCCACCCTCCCAATGACCATGGTGATTGTTTCCTGAAGATTATGGATCTCACCTTCAACGGTGGACTCTCCCATGGGAATCCTCAAGAGCTCAAGATCAAATGCTTGCAAATCATGCTCTGGTTTGTCTATTTTCAGCTTGGCTATCTCCAGGAATTACTGGCCTTGAGCATCTGATACTATTCTAGAGGTAGTCTTGGCCTTCTTGGCAGGAGGAGGAGTAGTGCCTAATAAGGCTGCCACAACATCAAAATTGGGTCCTGAGATTCGGGAGGAAGATTTTCTCTTCCTAATATCAACAAAATACTACACCCATGCAAAAGAGGAGGAGGAAGAGGAAAGTGGGGCAAGAGGACTGAGAGAAAGGGAACTCATAACACTCAAAGTGTGCACTATTGTTGCCTCCAGTTAAGATATGAGTGGAGCACTCGGGGATTCTGGTACAGAGGAGTCAATGACACCTGAGAGGTCAGTGCTTCGGACTTCCTTTTCTTTATCCATTGGAGCTTCTGGAGTGCTCATAGAGACTGGAACTTCAATCTCCTCACTTTCATTGAGAACAATAATGTTCTCTAGGCCTGAGGTTAACTCCGAATGCTTTATCATGGGATCTTCTTCAACAAGCTCCTTTTTGACTTCTTTAACTTTATTCTGATATACTTGGGTGGATGAGGGAGGAGTGGAGGCTGTAGGACCTTGAGTTGACGAGGCAGGAGGGGTCTATACACGTGCTTCCAAACTTGGTGTCAATGCATCCCTTCTTTGTGTTGAAGTATCCTTAGAGGAGGATTCCCTTGAATGCCTTCTAAGTTCACGGACTTTCCTATCAAACCAAATCTTGGTTCTTACTAAGATAGTGGCTAAGATTTTAGCCAAATCATCTTTCTCCTTTTTGAACCAATCCAAATCCTCCAAGGGAGTGTGTTTGACCAAGTTGTCATATTTATATGAATACAGGTCAGAATTATCATTCTAGAGCCCTTCAGGAACTTGGTACAGGTTAATCTCTTGAATTAATTGAAGAGAAAACCTACCATAATGTCTCCTCCTTGCTTCAAAATCATCAACATAGTCAGCCCAATAGTCCTCTGTGTCTTCTCTATGATGATAATTGATTTTGATGTTTTGCTCAATAAATTTCTTCAAGTCAAAACAAGTTCTTGGCCTGAAGAAATGGACAGTGATGGGAGCTAGGGCTCTTTCTATATTTTGTTCATCTAGAGTCGTTTTGCAGCTGTAGTTTCCCAAAGATATGGTGAAGTGCAGGCCAGTAATTTTCTTATCCCTACAGGTTCTGTGTAACTTTTCCAATTGCCTGGATACCTCAATTAAGGCCATTTTATCATTACAGAACATGGGGAGTTCAAGAGGGGTGCTCTCATAGCCTGCAAGCCTGATATAAGAGAATTTTCTGAAATGGATGAAGTAGGCACCGTACTTCAAAATTAGGTTCATGGCTTCATCAGAAAATCTCCTTGTAGTGTTTCTCTCCAGGAGCCTTACAATGTACATGGTGAAAGCATCATTCACCCTCCTGAAGTTATAGGGTGAATTGAGGGAAGTAGGCATATACAAGGTCACCCTTATGAGCATCAATGTATGTGAATCCAAACCAATTCCTTGATGCTGCTAGGGTATACATCAGGTATGAAGTCATGTAGAACTTCTTGGTTTGCTGTACATTGGACAGCTGCTCTGCTAAGTTCATTCTGATGATTTCTACCCAGTTTATATTCTGAGTTCCTTCACACACCATGTTGATAAGGGGGCACATCCAGAAATTGAACTCGTTGGTAGAGGGTAAGCCCGTGACTTGAGCTAGTAGGATTATAAAATATGACAGCTCCTCATTGAAATCAGCACGAAACAGAAACTTGGACAGATGGGTCACCCCCTTTTTAGGGTTTTTAAGCCAAGACTTCGCTACCCTTGTCTTGTATTTCTCACTGTCTTGGTCAAAGAGGGCTTGTTCCTAGTTCTGAGAGATTACTATAGAATTTTCCATCTCAGGGATCCTTAGGGTAGTTCCAATGGAGGGAGCATCGAGATTGGCAATGAGTTCTCCATGCACATTCGTTAGTTCACTCGAGTCAGGATTGAAATGAGCACCGCAGGCGAGTACTGTATCTACACATTGTACTAAGATTGGGAAACCACAGACGAATGCCAATCCACTATCATGAATCATTTTTGCCATAGGAGAGGGGTTTGAGTCTGTCATCCTTGCCCAAATATCCCCAAAGTCAAGGTGGTGAACTTCACTATCCTTGATATAGGGAACGACAGACCCGAGCGGTGAGATTTGCTCCTGACCTTGAAATTTGATCTTCATGTTGATAGCAGCTTGAAAACCATAGTCACATATTGAACTCTTGATGGAATTGTAGAGGAATCAGGTATACACACAAAATTTTTGATTGCGCGGGTATGATAAATCGATAACAAGAAATAAGTGAGCAAAAATGCGTAGGAGGGCAGTTTATTAAATAGCCATTTAGGACAGAGAAATATAATAAATGTGCATTAAACACACATCTACCAACTTAAAAAGTAAGATATTGAGAAAGAGTAGGAAAAATTAGCCCAGATGGCCTTTGGTTCATTTGGGACACATGGGACGCGAAAGCGTGATTCGGCCGATGCGGGCAAAGCGGGAAAAAGATGCACAAATGCTTTCAGGGCATGAGGGACAAAAGCACGTGAAGTACGTGATTTGGTCGGTGTGGGCAAAAAGTGAACATTGAGTCCGAGTGAACTTGGGACATTTGGTACAAAAATGTCCGACGGGCCCAAAAGAAACGGACTTCGGGTAAAACGGCCGATCGGCGAACAGGGAGCCCGAATGAACTTTGGACATTTGGGACAAAAATGTCCGACAGACCTGAAAATCACACAGAATGACCCATAAACATAGATTTTTCAAACTTTTGTAACTTATCCCCTTACCAAAACAACAGAAGAGGCATTTAACTTAGAAATTTTCAATTCTGAACTTCTCAAAAGAGGGGAAATTTTGAGAGGACAACAACTGGCTCCTCCTGGGGATGACTTGGCTCAAGCCCAAAAGAATGAGACAAGGCAAGAATTCAAAAAATCTAGGGGAAGTAGACCAGTACCTTATCCATTGGGCTATGGAGTCAGAGGAAGATCAATACAAAATACAACACACAAAATCAAGGAAAAGCAAGGGGAAAGACAAAACGCTATACAGAATATACAAAAGACTCCCAATCACCTAAGACTCAAACAATTTTAGGTACTGACCACTATAAGGAAGTGGGAGGGAAGAACCATCCATATAATCAAGGTAAAAATAATTCTCACCAGCAAAGTGCCTGATCTTGAAAGGTCCAAGCCAAAGAGAATCAAACTTGCCATGATTGCCACGAGGTTCATGCCTTTTATCCCTCAACAAAACAATGTCTCCAACTTTGAAATCCCTAAACCTGGCCTTTTTATCAAATAAGACCTTTACTTTCTGTTGGTGAGAAGATATCCTATCAACAACCTTTAACCTGTCCTCATTCAATTTGTAAAGGTACATGATCCTTTTATCCAAAGAATCATTGAAACTGGTGTCCTCAATGGCCTTCATTAGATGTAGGGCTAGTAACTCCACTGTTACTGGCAATTGAGCTTCCACTCCATATACTGCCTGAAAAGGAGACATCCCAATGGCTCTCTTAGGTGTGATCGTATCTACCCAAAGAGCATCATAGAGTTTCTTGTGCCAGTTACTCTGGGACTCATTAACTAATTTCCTTATAATAGCCACCAGATTTTTGTTTGTTGATTCTGCTTGTCCATTCCCTCGAGGATAATAATCTGAGGAGTGAGCCAGGGAGATTCCATATCCATAACAAAAATCCATCATCTCAGTTGAAGAAAAATTTGAAGCATTATCAGTCACTATCTTGTTTGGCACACCAAACCTTACCAAGATTTTTTCTTTGATAAAATTACATACTACTTCTGAAGCACGGTACTCTTTACTGGAATGGCTTCTACCCACTTAGTAAAATAATCTGTGGCAGTTAACACGTGGGTGTGACCTGCACTAGAAGAGGGATTAAGTGTTCCAATGAAATCTAAAGCCCATTGTTGAAAACACTCTTCGATCACAACTGGTTTTTAAGGGGCAAAGAGGCCAACTTGGGTCTACCCACGAAGGTCTGACAAGCTTCACATTTATCAATCCACTTTGATGCATCTCTGAACAAGGTAGGTCAGTAATATCCTGCAGGAATATTATGAGTAGTAACAGTTGATGAGTAGTTCCCTCCACATGCTTGATTATGAAAATCCAAAAGTAACTTCCTTTGTCGTTCCTTGTCCACACATTTTAGGAATTTTCCATCCAATCCATGCTTAAACAAGGAATTTTCCCACAACACATATTGCGCTGATCTTAGCTTAACAACTCTTCTCTCTTTGGAAATCAAATGAGAGCGACATTCTCCATATGTGAGAAAGTGTGCGGTATTAGCATACCATTCATCATTTTAGCTACAAAACAAAACGGTAGGGAGATCAACTTTGTCTTCTGGTAACTCATGTCTAGCTCCCTTGGTGATGAGTTCACATAGGCCTTTTCCTCATACGAGCTTTGTTGGTCTGATGTCAATGTCATATTCTTGAACCTTGGCCACCCAATTCCCTCTCTTAGATCCAAACTCTTGTTGTGTGAGAATGGACTTGATAGTTGTTTCTGGTACTAACACTTTGGAGTGAGAGTTAAGAATGTAAAAATGAAACTGCTTGACAACTTTAACCAATGCAAAAGCATGTTTTTCCATTATGGTGTACTTTAACTCATGATTTTTTAGAATTTAGCTCATGAATGCAATTGGGATTTCGTGATCATTGCAATCTTCTTGAGTTAAAAAAGTAGCCAGGGTGTTATCTGTGGCATAGCAATAGATGATAAAATCTTTTCCAAAATCTAGACATGCTAAAATAGGAGTTTTAGCAATAGCCATTTTAATACCTTCAAAGGCTTCTTTCCCTTCACGAGACCAACTGAACGTCTATTTTCCCTTCATCATTTGGGAGATATTCAAAGTTAGCTCTCTGAAATCAGGGATGAAGCTTCTCAAAATGTTAATCTTACCAAAGAAAGAGTGCACTCCCTTCTTGTTGGATGGAAGGGGAATTTGCTGGATAGCTTGAACTCGCTCAGGATCAATTTTTGTACCATCTTTGGAAACAACATGCCCCAATAATTTTCCCTCTGTGACACAAAAAACAATTTCTTGGGATTTAAAGAGATCCCATGTTTTCTACATTTCAAAAGAACTATTTCTAGATGTTGAAAATGATGTGCCCTTGTTTTGGAAAATACAGTCAAGTCATCAATGTATACAACAATACACTTTCCTTTCAAACTTCCAAAGGCCAAGTCCATAGCTCTTTGAAAAGTGGCACCGACATTAATGAGCCCAAAAGGCATCCTTTTGTAGGAAAGGAAACCCCAAGGGGTAGTGAAGGCCGTTTTGTGTTGATATGCGGTATTAATCTCTACCTGATTATACCCTGAGAAGCCATCAAGCATAGACAACATTTTAGATCCCGTCACAGCTTGAAAGACTTGATCTATCATGGGCCAAGGGTAGTTGTACTTTAAAGAAGATTGATTCAGATTCCTGAAGTCGACACAGATACGAATCTCACCATTTTTCTTTCTAACAAGCACAATATTGGTAATCCATGTTGAATGGTGGATAGGAAAAATGATTTTAGCTTTTAATAACTTCTATATTTCCTGAAAGATGGTGTCAGCTATCTTAGGATTGTACTACCTTTGTTTCTATCTGAAAGGCTTAATCCCAGGTTTGAGAGGGATGTAATGCTGCATCTCCTTTGGTTAAAAAGATTTTAAATCCTCATAGGAATAAGCAAGAACATATTTATACCTTTTTAAAAGATTAATAACTTTCCTCTTTTCTTCTGGTGTACAACATTTTCCAATGTTCACGAGTTTAGGGTCAGTAGAACTCCCAATATTAATTTTATCATATTCAGCTGATTGTTGAGGTCTAGTAGAAGCTTTAAACGTCACATACCTGTCATGTTTGTCAAACAATTCTTGTAAACTCACCAATCCCTTTGGAATCTTGTTCCCTTTGAGTTTGATACATCATCTTGATCTTCCTCTTCTTCTTTGACGGCTTCTTCGTTGAAAGGCACACTTTCACAAGGTAAATTGTCACTTCCTTCAAAGTACAACTGTTCAAATTTATCCTTGAGTTCTAAGAAAGAAATCAGATGTTGATCATCATTAAAAACTTGCCAGTTACTTGCATTATCAGGTATACTGGGTCTATGGATCATCTCAATGGTAAACTTATCTTGAGAAAAGTCAAAATGAGGTATCATAAATGACCATGAGACTGCTAGTGAATCAGCCATGGTGTTCTCCTCCCTAGGCACTACTTTGATGGATAAAGCGTCAAGAAATTCAATAGAGTCCCAAACCTGATTCCTATAATGTTTCAATATTCTATTTTTTAACTGGAAAAGGTTTCTAACTTGCTTGAAAATCAGCTCTGCATCTCCACGAGCTAGAAGATTCTTCACTCCCTTCTCTTTTTCCACATGAAGCCCAAGAATGAGAGCTTCATATTCTGTTGTATTATTAGTATTTTCAAATTGCAACTTGAATGAGAAAGGATAGACCTTTCCCTCGGGAGACACCAATATTACACCAGCTCCAGAACCAACTGAGGAATAACTTCCATCAAACTCTAATATCCAAACACCATTAGAATCCTCAAGTGATCTTTTGGGGAGTTGAATCTCATCTAGAGACATAATCATATAGTTATCGTGCCCCATATCTTCATAAAGTATTCATGCTTTGGGATCATCTGTTTTTTGTACGATATACTCAGACTGCTTATCAAGCAACAACTTCTTCATTTTCCCATTAACAGGCATGAGGTCGTGTGACAAATCCATTTGAATTTCTCCTCCCATGTCTTTACAAAAGTTCCTACTTAGCAACATTCGATATGAAGGAGGAATGTCTGCCACTAGGATAGTAGCTAAAACTTTCTTCTCAGGCAAGGTAGCAAAAGCTACTTCTGCATCTTTAATTCTTCCGAACAGGGGCACTTCTTTACTCTCCATGGAATAACAAGACCCATAAGTGTGTGTGAGAGTTAGGCCTAAGGAATGGGCTACTTTAGCGGGCATTACATTGTCTGATGCCCCTGAGTCTATGACTCAATTACTAAGTCTATGACCAACTATAAGGAGGGTTACATAGAATGGTCTGATCTTGTCATTAGGTGAGGTGACAGAGGATACCAAAATAGGTTGTGGTGTAGAATATGGAGTGGGTAAAAGGCCTTTGGAGGTGGTTTTGGAATGAGAATTGATAAAGTGTACCAGTTTAGCAAAAGCCTTGGGATGGGTTTGATAATACTCAGCCTCTGAGATTTGAACCTTGGTCTTTTTCAGGTGATCAATGATATCGAAAGACCCAAAAGTGGACGAGCTATCCTCACTTGGGACCTTAGGCTTATCAGTTTTAGGAGTTGAAAAATAAGTAACCTAAGTAGCAGAGTTTACAATACTTACCTTTGGTGTGGACGCAATGGGGATAAGAAATCCTCTTTTTGTAATTACAGGAATAGTCATTGGATGTTCCTTGGATCTTTTGGCTAGCTGCATCACTTTCTCCTTTTTGTTTTTTTACTCTCGAGTCATGACAACATATGATTCACTATTCATGTCCACCACTACCTCGTCATAATCATCTTCTTCATCGATGCCTTTAGTAGTGAAGAAATTAACTCGAGATCCCTCAAGTTCTTATGTTTCTTCATCAACCTCTTCAACAAATTCTTCACAATCTTCACTAAATTCTTCATCCTCCAGCTCTTCAAATTCACATATTGCATTAACATGGACTTTAATAGGAGGTCCTTCAAGTCCTAATCTTTTCTGAGAAGCAGGTAGATTATTTCTGGGCTGAAAATTCCTCCTTGGAACATCTACATAAGGGGCATGTTGGGCCAATTGTTTCTTAATGGTGATGAGATCATTTGCAATTTTTTGTACTAATGGATCAGTATTAGGTCCAAGAGTGGAAGAAGAAGACTTGGATCTAGAAGGGTCTCTCCTCAAATTGCCTGATATGATTAAATCATCTTCGACACTAACAACAAGAGTTTGATCCTCGGCCAATGTTGCAAGATTAGCTCTTCTCAATGCATAACTAACTGCAGGCAATTGGGCATTTAGGAAAAAACATTTTTGAATTTGATCTACAGGTTGAGTGCCTAGTGGAATTTTGTTAATCAACTTGTTGAATCGAGACACAAATTCTCTCATGGGCTCTTGTGATTCTTTCTTTATTTGAGAAATTTGAGCTAGCAAAGAATACACGTCTTCTACTGGTTAGAAACAATTCTCAAACTTTACCCTAATCATTTTCCAGCTAGTGATAGCTCCGGGAGGAAGGTGATAGAACCAATTAACCACACTATCTTGTAAAGTCTCAACAAAAAGCCTTACAGAGACGTCTTCATGTTCAACTCCCAGAACTCCGCATGCAACTATGAAGGCCGCGATATGTTCATCTGGATGTACCTTGCCATCACCTTTGAACTTGGGAAAGTTCTTCCGGTTGCCTCTGGGTAACTCATGCAAATGCTGGGGAAGGGAGAGAGGCCCAACACGATGGCCCCAAGGTAATGGTATCGCCATTCTTGGAAAAATGGCTTGAAGGGTAACTGAAATTCTAGCAAGAATCAAAGCACGGAGATTAGGACTGAGTTGCTCTAAAGGAATACCAGCTGTAGGGGTTCTATTTTTGGCAGGAGGAGTGCTTGTTGAATGAGCTTTTCTATTTCTGTTATCCAAAATTCACCCCCAAGGTAATTTTGATAACATGCAAGCAATTATATTGATTCAGGGCAAAAAGTCATGGTTCTAGGGTCCCCTCATATTTGTCTAACTCCCCTGTCCAAGAGGAAGAGAGTAAGTTCTGAGAAAATTCAAAAAAAAAGGTTCAAGAAGGCAAATAGGTCGATCCAGGAAAAATCATGAAAATTGGCTAAGTCCTGCTCAAGGTCGCCTCTGGGACGCATGGGACAAAAAAGCGCGAACCGGCCGAACCGGGCGAAATCAGCACAAACAGTCCGAAACGCAGCAGGGACAAATGGGACAAAAGTACGCGGCGGGCGCGAAATTCCGGTTCAACAGAGAAAAAATCGACTAACTGCTGAGAGGGACAGTCTGGGACGTTTGGGTTAAAAATACCCGAACCGGCCGGTTCGGCCGAAATCAGTCCAGGCAGTCCAAAACAAAGTGGGCCAAGTGGAACAAAAATACCCGAACCGGCCGGTTCGGCCGAAATGGGAACAAATGGTCCAAAATTAAATGGGACATTTGGGCCAAAAATGTGCGAACCGGCCGAACCGGGCGAAAAGAGTCGAGGCAGCCCGGAAGGCAAAAGGGACGCATGGGACAAATGGACGCGAACCGGCCGGTTCGCCCGAAATCAGCACAAGGAGCACTATGCCAAATGGGACAAAGGGACATCCGGGACGCGAAAATCCGAAGGATCCGAGAGCCAATCAAATCATGACACGTGTCACAGGAAGAAAAGTCAGCGTTTGGTCCGGAAACTTCAAACGGCCATAACTTTTGACTCCGAGCTCCGATTTTGATAAAATTGGACTTTCTGGAACAAGCACTTTCTGGATTTCTTAATTTTAATGAGGGTAGATATATTTAAATTAAGGAAACATGTTCGGCTCCAGTCAGTGAATGCTCTTTCCCGTCAAATGACAGAAAACGCCTGCCAGGCCCAAAACAGCTGCCCGCACTCAGAAGGCCATAACTTCTGCATTTCTCAACGAAATCACGCAAAATTGGTACCGTTGGAATCGTGGTTCCGAGCCCGATGCACAGAAATCAAGAAATTCCAGATTTGATTAGAAATTGATTGATATTTTTAAGGAAACGTGGCCGGGTTCAGAACAGTGTTTATTTGGTAGCTGGGAGTGCAATTAAGAGGCATGGCCATCATTCTTTCTCTGCTGCAGTACATGGGACAGTATGGGGAGCCTTTTGCAAGTAATGTATACCCATTCCACTCAATTTAATGCCTCTTACAGGTGGTTGAAGGATAGATTTCGGGATCTCCATTTCTTCCTTCTCTTTTCCTTCTCTTTTTTCTATAAATTGGAGTGTTGGGCTCATTATAAAGGGGGAGAGTTTTTGGGTAACAAAGCTCTGTCAAAATTGCTTTGTGAAGCCAGTGTGTTGCAGGCCCTTGTAGTGGACTCCTTGCATGGTGATCCAGGCCCTTATTTTGTAATAGTCTGAATTGTGCATACCAGGAAGCAATAAAATACAAGTTTGTGGATGTATCTTCCCCTGCTGTGTTTTCTTGCATTCTTCTTGCCCCTCTAATCTTTCTACAAGTATATTGTGTCTATTTATTATGTTCTTGTAGGAGTTCATTATCATTGTGTGTGCTTGGAATATTGTTGTAGATGCACTTTTGCTGGATTATGGTGAACTGTCATCACCTCTTCTAGTGTGCACTTTTCCTCTGTATTTCACACATTTGGAGATTACTCTCACACCCTCTTTTTCTGGTGTATCACCGCTTTAGTGTAGGCTTTCATTTTATGCATTCTCTCTCTCTGGTCCCTTGGAATTTTAGGTTAGAATAGCTAATTTCTCCTGCATTAGAGTAGATTGTGGCAGGTAGTATAGGAGCAAGAACCAGCTTTCTCTGGAGGTCTATCTCAAGTAGCAAGTCCCACAACTTGGAGATAGTACCCATGTTATCCAATCACACTAGATGCTTAGAGTGATCAAACTAGAAATCTGATCAACATCCAGGGGTGCTGTGATTCGGTGATAACAATTTCTTCCTGCTGAAAGGAAAGGAAAACCCTACTGTTCCAAAAGTTAAAACTGAGAATCTTCAATACCAAGGGCCCTTCTCCCTCGAGTAAAACGTGGAGTCACCAGATCAAGAATGATCGATAAATGGTTACAGAACTGGAATACGTAAAGAAATGACTTCCCTAGCGGAGTCTCCAAAAACCGTTGGTCATCAAAAGAAGATTCTAATGAGACCAACAGCCAGCGGATAAGAAGTCCCTCCTCTTTGATGGGAGAGGTTCCCTTATTTAAAGTGAGACTTATTCACAAATGTACAGTGCATTACTTTAATGTGGAACTTGAATATCATGAAGGCGTTGCGAAATGAAATAGATTATCAATCACAAAAGCGTAGAAGAATGAAGGCAAGGGAATGAGCAGAAAAGCATTTTCTAGAATTATAGCTGACAAAATAATTCCTTATGCATGCTAGAATACAATGAATTGGAATCAGACCATTTGTATGTGAGTTACTAAGATGCAATTTGGAGGGACACATAGTTCCACAATTAACATTTACAAGAATACAAAGCTTCTTGGTATTGTGTAGACAAATGATCTAATAATATTTAACAGATAGTTGCGAAATAAAGGAATCAGATGAGCAAAGAAAGAAGATCCTTTTGTATTGATTTTATTTCTTACACTTTCAAAAATAAGCCAAGTTCCCCTTTAAAATGGCGAGGAGAGGCCATTATATAGTTTACAAATCAGTTACCCTTGGTAACTACTTCTTTAAAATAGTGTTTAGTTAAAGGGCTGATTAACACAAAACCTTAACTAACTTACAATAAATCAGAGATGAGGAAAGGAAAAAGAGAGAAAAGTCAGGAGGAGACGAAAAGTGTTCATGATTGAGAGGGGCCCACTGATTTTAGGATCCACTGTCTGAATCTTTTAAACACCTCTGATATGTCTCTTCCTCATGAAACCAATGTGTTGGCACTGGAATGGGTCCAAAATCTGAGGAACTTCTCCATCTCTTTATCGAACTCTACGTGTGTATGATAATCTTTAATTGCTTCTTCAATAGCAGAATGGAGAGAGAAGATTTCCTTCATCTTTTCCTTGGAAATGGAATCCTCCTTGAACAAATCTCTGAACTGATCTTTGATTTCTTGCAAGGAGAGGGATGCATTAGAGGCCTCATCATGGAGGTGGAAATGTATGTCCTTGAAAGAAAATATTACCAACGTCTTGAAGGCCTCACCCTTTTTCCAGCTATTTTTCAATTCTCCCAAAGCCTCCTCCAGTACCTTGAGTTTCCATTCCACATTGTATACCCATGATCTCGACAAGTTATCTTTGGCATCATCGAACACTTTGCTTTCCATTAGAATATTCTCATCAGCCTGTCCCATAAGGCAAAGGTCTAGTATACAACTACTCCAGAGTTTGAGCTCTTTATCTATATTCCCAATGGTGGAGGAGAGTTTCTGTTGCAGATTATTCACCTTCTCATGGAGCTTAAAGGCTTCACTAATGAAATTCAGCCCTGCAACGAGCATATCATCCGCCATGGCCTCCATAGCCCTTCCATAGATGGAATACTTGTGTATATATTTGATACTTTGCACTTCATCTTGGCTGAGAATCACATGTGGTGGAAGAGTAGTCAATGGGGTAGGACCTAAAACTTTATCCTTGGATAGCAGTGACTTGATGAAACCTGTAAGAACCTGGGTCTGCTCCTCCAACTGGATTCCCCTGAATGTCTTCTAAGTTCACAGACTTTCCTATCAAACCAGATCTTGGTTCTTACTAAGACAGGGGCTAAGATTTTAGCCAGATCATCTTTCTCCTTTTTGAACCAATCCAAATCCTCCAAGGGAGTGTGTTTGACCAAGTTTTCATATTCATATGAATCCAGGTCAGAATTATCATCCTGGAGCCCTTAAGGAACTTGGTACAGGTTAGACTCTTGAATTAATTGAAGAGAACACCTACCATAATGTCTCCTCCTTGCTTCAAAATCATTAGCACAGTCAGCCCAATAGTCCTCTGTGTCTTCCCTATGATGATAATTTATTTTTATGTTCTGATCAATAAATTTCTTTAATTCAAAACAAGTTCTTGGCCTAAAGAAATGGAAAGTGATGGGAGCTAGGTCTCTTTCTATATTTTGTGCATCTAGAGCCATTTTGCAGGTGTAGTTTCCCAAAGATATGGGGAAGTGTAGGTCAGTAATTTTCTTATCCCTACAGGTTCTGTGTAACTTTTCCAATTGCCTGGATACCTCAATTAAGGCCATTTTATCATTACAGAACATGGGGAGTTCAAGAGGGGTGCTCTCATAGCCTGCAAGCCTGATATAAGAGAATTTTCTGAAATGGATGAAGTAGGCACCGTACTTCAAAATTAGGTTCATGGCTTCATCAGAAAATCTCCTTGTAGTGTTTCTCTCCAGGAGCCTTATAATGTACATGGTGAAAGCATCATTCACCCTCCTGAAGTTACGATTTCTAGTGTTTAGGGTGAATTGAGGGCAGTAGACATATACAGGGTCACCCTAATGAGCGTCAATGTATGTGAATCCAAACCACTGCCTTGATGCTGCTAGGGTATACATCAGGTATGAAGTCATGTAGAACTTCTTGGTTTTCTGTACATTGGACAACTTCTCTGCTAAGTTCATGTTGATGATTTCTGCCCTGTTTATATTCTCAGTTCCTTCACACACCATGTTGATAAGGGGGCACATCTTGGTCAAAGAGGGCCTGTGCTTGGTTTTGAGAGGTTACTATAGATTTTTCCATCTCAGGGATCCTTAGGGAAGTGCCAATGGTGGGAGCATCGAGCTTGGCAATGAGTTCTCCATGCACGTTCGTTAGTTCGCTCGAGCCGGGATTGAAATGAGCAACACAGGCGAGTACTATATCTACACATTGTACTGAGATTGGGAAACCACCGGAGAATGGCAAGCCACTATCATGAATCATTTGTGCCATAGGAGAGGGGTTTGAGTCTGTCATCCTTGCCCAAAAATCCCCAAATTCAAGGTGGCGAACTTCACTATCCCCGATATCGGGAACGACAGACTCAAGCAATGAGATTTTCTCCTGACCTTGAAATTTGATCTTCATGTTGATAGCAGATTAAAAAACATAGTGACAGATTGAACTCTTGATGGAATTATAGAGTAATCAGGTATACACACATAAATTCCGATTGCGAGGGTATAAGCAATTGATAACAAGAAAGCAATGTGCAAAAATGCATAGGAGGGCAGTTTATTAAATAGCCGTTTAGGAGAGAGAAATATAATAAATGTGCATTAAATACACATCTACCAACTTGAAAAGCAAGATATTCGGAAAGAGCAAGATAAATTAGCCCATATTGCCTTTGGTTCATTCGGGACACATGGGACGCGAAAGCGCGATTCAGCCGACGCAAGCAAAGTGGGAAAAAGATGCAAAAATACTTTTGGGACATGAGGGACGAAAGTACGCGAAGTACGTGATTCGGCCTGTGCGGGTGAAAAGTGAACATTGAGTCTGAGTGAACTTGGCAAATTTGGGACAAAAATCTCTAACGGGCCCGAAAGAAATGGACTTTGGGTAAAACGGCCGATCGGCGAATAGGGATCCCGAATGAACTTGGGACATTTGGGACAAAAATGTCTAAAAGACCCGAAAATCACACAGAATGACCCATAAACACATATTTTTCAAAATTTTATAACTTATCCCCTTACCAAAACAACAGAAGAGGTGTTTAACTTAGAAATTTTCAATTCTGAACTTCTCAAAAGAGGGGAAATTTTGAGAGGACAACACAATGGTACAGAAATCTACCGATAGGGAGTATAAGAACTTGGGATGAGCTAGGGGAGAAATTAGTTAAGAAATTTCAAGACAATTCTGATCACCTATCTCTTATATAACAACTGTCTACAATCAAAAGAGCTCCTCATGAATTCATGTCTAGTTTTAACATCAGATTTACTAGAACTTAGGAAATAATTCCAACAAGTGTTAATCTTGTTATCTCTCAAAAGTGCAGCCTATAGAGAGATGGTTATAAGTGTTCTAAGCTTGCAAATTTTATCTCTCTCTTTCGTAGATACAATGAAAACACCTCAGGTCTATGGGTATACCTATTTTGAGGCGAGTCTCCGGTATCAAGGCCGGTTCCTTATTAATGTATCCTAAAATGATTTTTCTGAGGTTAGGGGTAAAATATGACTGTAAAATGATTAAAACTGAGGTGATACATGAAATTTATATAAGGGATTTTGACTGAGTATATGCACAACTAATATATGAAAGGATTCTTGATACACGAACCAATAGTTTTCCGCAGAATTATAAGGGAAAAACACTTTGAGGTATTGAGGGAAAGTATCATAACAATAATACCAAGCTAAACATGCACATTAATATCATGTGGAAATTACTGGATTTATAACGGGGTAAGATGATTAACCATGGAATTTGCATTCACAAGATTAATGAAAACATATAGAAGACTGCAAATAATTGGAAAGAAAGAAAATACTTCACATTGAGAGGGTAAAACTAGTAAAATAATTGCTTTAGCACTCTTGTATCTAAAATTCCTCCTTTGTGCTTTGCCAAGGCACACAATATATAGAAAAATTGATTCACCCACCCTTCCTAAAAATATATTAAGGCTATACTTGCCCATGCATCCTATTTTTATCCTTTACTTAATAATAAATAAAGGAATAAAATAAATCAAACTAGTACAAAGAGGCATAAATAGCCTTTGGTTACATCTCAGTCAAACTACAGTTGACTGTTTTATTTTATAGAAAAGAAAGGTGAATAAGAAGAGGGGTGTTAGCTAATTGATCTACGATAGGTTGGCCCTTGATTGATTTTTCTAAGATGAACTCTAGGTCAAACTCATTCATGACCATGAGACATCAATGGATGTGATCACTATGGTATGGTTTGGAATACATGGTTTTTAAGATTAAAAATATTTACGACATAAGTTTTATGATTGAGAAGGTAATGGTGAATCTTGGATGTGGAAAAGAAAAGATCACAATACATATTTTTAAGTTTTAGTATAGCAAGTCTCATAGTCATGAAGGTTCGGCTGATGTAATATACAACCTTCTCCTTGCTCTGCTCATCATGATTTGCCAACATGGTGCCAAGAGCATGGACAGAGGAAAAGACATAGATATATAATGTCTCTCCCTCATGTGGAGACATAAGCACAAGTGGGGATATTATATACTTCCTGATATGATCAAATTATTTTTGTCAGTTATGATCCCATAATAATTCAAAATATTTACAAAGAAGGTGGTAAAAGGGTTAACAACAATGAGAAACTAGTGTGATAAAGTGGTGGATCGATTGAATTTATTATTGTAGACTGTGAATTTAGTTTAAGTTAGAAGGAGGAGGAATCTTAAGGATATCATTGGTTTTGGAGGGTTAAAATTAAATACCGATGATGGAAATACTAAATTCAAGGATTTTACTAGTTAGTTCTCTGAACATGCACTTGGCTGGATCGAGGTAGAGGAAGAATCTGATAAGGAACTCAAAAATCATTTCAAGGACGGAAAGGTGATCTTGTTAATGCTTTGACTTATCGAAGAGATCATTAGCATAATCATTTTTACATTCTTATGGATGAGATCGTGAAATATGTAGGTCATAGCTCACTGATTTATGAATCCCAAAAATTTCAAACTAAAGGGCATGAAGCCATAACAAAAGGTCCCCTAAGGAGTGATGAAAGATGTATTATGTTCATATTTTGGTTCGATAAGTATATGATTGTATCCATAAAAACCATCCATAAGATACATTATTTCATTATCTGTGATAATGTCTACGAACTAATCGATGTTAGCAAGAGAGAAATCATGTTTAGGGAAATTGAGGTTTAAATATCAAAATGTAGTACATATATAAAGCTTTCTAGAATCGTTAGTAATACGTATAATTTTGTAAACCATCGTGGATAGGATGATGATTTTTTCTAAAATAAGGCATTTGAGCTGCTTTTTGACAAGGATTACAACTTGAATGTGTATGTATCGAAGCTCTTGCATAACTGGCTTGGCATTGGGACAAGTTACAACATTAAGGAAAACAATGGAGGAATCAAGACCCAACATGTTGGCATACCACCATGCAAAGGATTGAATATTTTGAGAAAGGAATGTGGTGAAGGATTTAAGCTCGTGTGGATTAAGGGATTGATGTTAGCATTAGTTAGTTTAATACATTGTTAGTTTCATTTGTTTTTGAATAGTTATTTAACTGTTGCTCTCTTCCTTCCTCCCACAGCCTTTATATGGCTCTGTTAATTGTATTTTAATTTAAGGAATTCTATCAATTTTTATTCTATCTCTGCCTTCATTGGTATCAAAGCATTGAACAGAATTTTCGGCGTAGAAGGAATTGACAAGAAGTCTACATTTGATGTGAAATTTAGGATAGATCATTATCCATGCATCGAAAGCATTGTGTAGGTCACAGTATTGCATTCTGGTTTAGTTTTTTGGCATGTTCCCCCATACAAGGATGTCACACAGTTCTGCTGCTCAAATGTTCAGTTTCATGGATGGCTTGAAGCATCTCTACAAACTATTTTTTCCTTTCCGTCTTCCTCATTGTCACTGGGCCAGTGCTTGAAAGTGTCAACCAAAACTGTTATTTCTAAATCCAAAATAGTTATTTACAAGAACATGAAGAATAGTTCCTACTGGATAAGGCTGAGAAGAAGTTACTTTTTTTTTCATTTGTGGATTTATATGTCTTCTTTGTTCTCCCTCAGCCAATATTGATCATAAAGTCGTGAGCTATTAAAACAACAAATCTATTATGTTCACTACTGAGGCTTCTTATTCTTTTTTTTCTTTCTTTTCCCATATGCCAATAGCCCTGACACTAAGACAGAAGGAGAAATATATTTTAGAGTGTGTAGGCATGGAAGACTCAAATAGTTGAAATTTTGATTTCAACCATCTTATAACTGTCTCCAACTATTTTTTGCAGAGATTGATCAAGTGGAAGAATGTGTAGTGTGTAACGTTAGGAGAAACTATCTTGCCACCAATATGGCCTATTACGTCAAGTCCTGCCTATTTACACTTTCCATTATCAGATCATAAATGGATTTAGAGGTTCCCAAAGAGGCTTGTATGGCTGTCTCCATATTAAACCTACATGATTTCTTCATCCAACAATGTGACAGATCAACCACACAACCAACGCACAATGGATTAGGGAAAAGTTGGAGAGTGTATGCTCGTTCATTGCGTCATCTGCCAACAGTGTTACAGTTACAACTTGTGATGTTGTTTTATTGGTAAAATATGTTAAATATATATTTTTTACAAATAATCTCAAGAAGAATATTCTCTGTAATCCCAGATATTCTCCACTCATTACACTTCATAGAAAGAAACTTGATCATTACAATGTGTTGAATTATCCCCTCGCAACTGAGTCTACAATAAAGAAAATTGAGGACAATGATAGCCTTGCTTTCATTATTGATGTTCGTGTAGACAAGAAAAATATATTGGGTGCAATGAAAATTGATAAAGACACGCCAGATGTTGAAGGTGTTGAAGATTGTGATGTGAAGTAAGTAGCAATACATGGAAGGAGGATGGAGGAAAACGGAGGCTGGAGGAAATCCAGCGACCTCTTGCAAGTCGTAAGTAACGAGCCCGCCGACAGATATTGTGGCAAATAAGGTATTGAGGACCAAATTCCTCAATTTTTGGTTTGTGTTTATTTCAATTCCTATTTTGTTCCGTGTTCTATTGTTTTGTGATTGGATGCTGAAAATGGATTACTCTGGAGCACAGTTTTTTGCCAATGGTTCTTCGTTTTGAATTGATCCTCTAAGTGCCTTTCTTTTAAAAGAATATGGTTCACTTGTGAATACGTTTAATTACAACATGAACCATGTGCAATAAGGTCTAATCCAATCAATAGCATGTTTCTTGATGCAGTCTCTTTCTTAGTATTCACATTTCACATTATGGGTGAAAATGACTTAGTAAAGGACAATATCCAGTGGCAGTGATTTGTTTCCTTTGCTATTGAAGATTGGCTAAATGAAAATGGACATTAGTGGCTACAACTAAGAACATGATTGCTATGATTCTTAGAAGTGAATGTGGAATATTTGTTAGTATTGTTTGTTGTTTTCCTATGTTGTTTGGTTGTTCAATAAAGTGCAGATGGTGCATAGTTTCCTATTTGGGACCTCCAAACTAAAGGGCGTCATGGGGAGTAGAAAATCACTAAAATTAGCGCATGGTACTCGCACTAGGTTTGTGGTAAACCCGTAAAACCTCCGAGGTAAAATCCTCTTGGTTCATGGTAAACCGGTAAAACCACCGAGGTATCATCCTCTTGGTTCGTGGTAATCCTGTAAAACCACCAAGGTGAACATTCAAAAAGTGCTCTTGTTCCTCTAGGTTTATGGTTAACCTTAGAAAAACCATGTGTATCGAGACCATGTAGGCTCATGCTCGTGTGAAGACCCTCTTTGTGATGTTCTCATTAAGGGGGGGACATTTAGTATCAGGAAATGTATGTTTGTACGAACAATGTAATAAGGGGGGAATGTTAGCATTAGTTAGTTTAATACATTGTTAGTTTCATTTGTTTGTGAACAGTTATTTAAATGTTCCTCTCTTCCTTCATCCCATAGCCTTTATATGGCTCTGTTCATTGTATTTTAATTCAAGGCATTCTATCAATTTTTATTCTATCTCTTCCTTCAATTGAACCACTTTGAGAATGTGGGTCTTTTGCGAAGTCTCTATGTTTTTTTAATGGTAGATTTGTGGAGAAGGGTGGATGTGACTTGAAGTAAGGAATTATGAAGATAGGAATATTATTCCCCATGTATAAGAGGATGAAGTTTTCATTGGTGCATTGAAGAACATTAATTATAGGGAAATATTCCTTTATCATTTCCAAAAATTGAAGTGGGAGGGACCTAGATTTTTTGTCACAATAATGAGTGACCTATCTAAAGGTAATTGTGGAGACTAAATTAAAATCTGGAAGTGATAAAAATGGTGTCATTCATATCCACAACCTTGTGGGATGGAGAAGATGGAGGATCAATTTCCATGAGAGCTTTAGAAGGTGGAAAAGGGTCTGTATATTGTTCTTTTATAGCTTAGCCTAAATTTTTCATGGGGTTTGCGAGATTGATTAATGAAAAGGTCATCCATACCTTGTTCATAACACCCCATTCCAAATCCTTTCAAGCTGCATCATTATACATGTGGGAAAAGGACTTCTTATAAAGAAATTCAAATTCATTAGTGTATTCTTTAACTTGCAGTTAAGTGTCAATGTGTGAGGTAGGGAGATGAACTCTACCATAGATGAGGTTGGTGAAAAGATGATATGGACCAAAGCGAAAAATATCCTTGACATTAGGTTAATACATTAGCTATTTTTTGGGTCTACCGAGTCGATGAGGTATAGAAAAATCCTTGAGTGAGTAAAGGAGATACTCCCCCATATGATTTGATCCATGAATTTGTTTAAGGAATGATCATTAAGGAGATTAGAATTTGCATCAAATGATCTATTAGATGGTTAAGCAATATCATTTTTTGGGATGAGCACATCATTAGGATGATAAGTCATGTGACATGCCTTGAATGGTGGAGTATCTTGGGGGAGAGTTAATATTTTCCCCTCATGATCATATTTGATGCATCAATGGAGGTTGTAAGGAACACAACGCATGGAGTGGATCCATTGTCATCCAAGGATGATATTATATTGGAACTTCCCTTCTACGATATACAAGATCTCATGGAGGATTTTTTCACCAATGTAGATAGGAAGGATAAATTTTCCCAATGCGGGGGAAAAAACATTGTTAAATGCTTGAAGGATCTAGGGTGATTTGGAAAATATGGCCTTCAGGAGGTTAAGTTTATCAAAGGTGCGAGATGAGATGATTTTGATGCTAGTTCCATTCTCAATCATATAAAAGTGGATGCAAGTGTCATTGATCTAGACAGTGATGAAGAGGGGAATATCATGTTCTTTCCATGAGATGTCCAGAATTTTAGTGTCTTCAAAATATAAGGAATCAAAGGTAGCAAGTGACATGACAAGAGATGTAAATGTCTAAGCTTTTTCATTAGGAGTGGGGACATATTTAAGGGATCCCACAAGATATTTCCTATGGTTAAGAGAGCTTTAGATGAGATCATAGAGTTACATCATAACCGGGACCTGGTGGAGTTATTTCGTGCTACTTTTTCAAGAGAAATAGGCAAAGGGGTAGTTGATATTGACACTTTAGGTTTTGATGAATATGGTCATTGAGTTTACTCTTTAGGTGGAACGACAACAACCGCTTTAGATTTTTATTGAGTAGGTGGTGGTAATTTTTGGGGGTGCAAATGATTATTGACCCAAACAACATCCATATAAAGAGGGGGGCCATGTTTAGGAGAGGTTGAGGTTGGTGGAGGAATGACATCTTAAGTCTTAGATAAATAATAAAATTTGGATCTTAGTGGATGAAGTTTGAGGTGAAGGAGTTGATGTAGTTGGTGGAAGGGTTGGTTCCCCTTCAACATGAAGGTCATCTTAATTAATACGGTTATGGATGATGGTTTGAATAGCGCTGTAGTGTTTAGTGTCATGACTTGCTACATGATGGTATGCACAAATAAGGTTAGAATCAAACCATGAAGGTCTTCGAGAATTTGGAATAAAGGGTTTGATGGATGAAAGGATCATTTTCGAAGCTTGGAGTAATTGATGAAACATTTCCCTATAATACCCAATAAAAAAGGTTGAGGATGATGTTTTAGATGAAATGGTCTTAAGAATGGATGATGAAGGTAAGGAAAATTTGGTTTGAGCTGATTTCATGGGAGACTTTGAATTCGTCTTGAGATTAGAATAAGAGGAATATGGTTGTGTTTTAATTTCAATTTTTATTGGTGGTAATGTGGATGGTTTGGATTTAGATTTAATATTGGAGGTTGTAGATGGTTTGGAAGGTGTGTTTTATTTTGATCAAGGTTTAGGTTGTGTTGTCTTATTGACAATGGAGGTTTTAAATGAATGAATTGTCCCCAAGATAAAATAGCATGCTTCTAAGGATGATGATGTGGAACTAAGTTATCTAGGAGGGTTAGTCTTGGGATAAGGAATCTCTATCTTTTTATGTGGATGTGTAAGATATTTTCAGATGGGGACACCAAGGTTCATATTATTTTTGTGTGAAGGTTTATCCTTGGTAGTAAAAGTGACACATTTAGCTAGAGAATCCATGATGTTAGGAGTTGGTAGTAAGGATCGCAATATAGAAGGTGGGAGTGGTTTTTGCACGATTCATTTAACAAGATCTAAATGGGTGATAGATTTCACGGTTTTAGCATGTGTTGGTGTATGTTTAATTGGATTTCTTGATATGATGGGAGTGTCATTTGTAGGTGTATTGAATATTTGAGTTTTTATAGTGGATGATTCAAGAGGTGATGTAAAAGAAGTGTAATTTTAGATGTTTATGAAGGTGTAGTTATGGTTTTAGGTGTGTTTGGGATGGAAATAATTGTATATGTTGAAGTGGTCTTTGAAAATAGTTATAGGTGAAGGAGGAGGTACAATAAATGAGGATGTAGATGATGTATATGGAGGGGTAGGATGTGTTAAGTTTGATGGTGTTTCATTGTTGTGATCATTGTTGATGTTGATGAAGTAATTATGGGGGAAGAATCCAAAATATGAGTAGATGTAATAGGTATAGAGGTGAGTGTTGTAGATGATGGTGTTGTGATCTGGTTTATAGTGTTAATGATATGGGCATTAGGTTACTGTGATGTGGAAGGTTGAGCTTGGTTGTTGGGTGAATGATTTGGAAAAGGTTGTTTAAATACATCCAAGGGTTGATTTGGTGGCACATTAGGATTTTCCATTTAAAAGTCATGAGATTCTATAAGTATTTGGACAATTCTTTTGAATGTGCAACACCTCTCAAGGTTATGGCCACAAAATTGGTGATATTTTTAGTAATTCTCTTCACGGTACTATGTCAGTTTGGGTCATGTCTAGTCATATAGTTGGATAGGAGGAATTCAGATGAGCTTGATATCCATTAACTTGCAAAAGATTGAACTGTAATATTATCCAAGAGGGGTATAGTAAGCAGTCAATCTACGAAATATTTTTTTAGGATCTATTTGAGAAGTGGATGTAGATGAGGAATTAACCATGATCGTGTACTTCCAACTTTAGCTCTGGATTTGCTTCTGTTAATTGGTTGAGTTTAGTTTGTGTTTTTTGGGCTTGATCTTTCATTTGCAGTGTGCAAAGTTGGAAGTACATGTGTGCAGGGAAACCAATGGAAAGTTGTCTAACTTGACCAAGTTTGAGGAACTTGAAGCATGTAATAATCAGATTTAGAAAAAAAAAATGTATTCCTGAGATATCAAATATTGACTTCTTGAAGAATAACTTGACAGTTTAAAAAGAGAGCTAGAATTTAAGCACGAGTTCTTAATGGTGTTGCAAATTGATGGACCTAAGAAAGAGTTACCAGTTATTTTTGATGCATCCACTATGACAAATGAGTGCACAGTAAGTATGAAAACACTTAATTTCAATCCCAAAACTAGGTTAGATTTTTGTGTAGTGATAAATGGATTTGAAAAGAAAACTAAAGGTATATGATCTAAGCTTTTGAATATCATGGGATTTAATGGAACTAACCTTACTAACATTAGTCAAGGTATAACTAACCCATCTTCGTTAAGTAAATACCTCATTATGCACGACTGGGATATAATAGTATAGGGGAAAAGGTAATTAGAGATATTTTCATGACCACTGGAAGAAGACAAGCTTATGCCAGCCAAGTGTCATCCTCGCTAGCTTTATGTGGATCATCCTCAGGAGGAGGATTTGGCAAGAAATCACCACCGAGAGGTATAGAAATCCCTCCACCTTTTGTTTACCATGGTTCTAAAAGGAAAGGTAAAAAAATGATCCATTATCTATAATGGAAAAGTTTGGATATAATATGGAAGCATTTTTTCATAGCTATTCATGCACATTCTATGTTTTATCTATTCAATGTGTGGCCAAGTGTAGGAAGTATAACTCCGTGTTGGAAAATATTGAGATAATTAATTATCCTAAACTAGAATTGGCTAAAAGAAGTCAAGGTAAGTTTTCTAACAATATGGATCCTAAAAAATAGGATCAAATAATTTGTGCTCACTGTAAGATAATAGGTCATGTCATTGAAAAATTTTGGGAGATACATCAAGAATAAAAGTTAATATTTGTTAAAAAGGATGGCATTTAAACACAAATAAAATTGACCCCTTCAGTGAATCAGGTGAACACTGAGTTTAAACAACCACCTAAATGGTAAAATGTGTTAAGAAAGGTGGTAAAATAATTTATCAATTTATGTTTGCATAATGTAATTGTAGAATGGTATGTAAACTAACCATGTAGTTTTGGACATTATTGCTAATTATGAAAAAGGAATAATTTAAAATTTATTTTCTTGCTTTGGTGTTGGTTAGGTGTCCTAAAGAGGAAATAATCAGGTGACAGGTTTAAAATACTTGCTGTAATTTTATTTTTTGATGGTTTTACAAACTTCATCCTTTTAGTAGCATGTATAGTTTAGTGGGCATGATCAATGGTGATATGTCTATCTTTGGATTGTAACTAGTATGCTATTATAGTCTAATTTGTTTCATGTAGGAATTTTTTGTAAGTGTACAAATTATTCAAACTGTTTGTTGGCTATGCATTATTTTTGCACATATGTAAGTCTTATTGACAGGCTTAAATATTTGTAACTGTTAGGTATAGTTGAAAATAGTATGTACAAGTTTTGCACTAAAAATTTGTGAATGCAGGTTACAATCTTACATTGTTCACAGTGGTGAGTGCAGGATCAGGATGTACAAAGGAGTATGGAAGTTGCAATGTCATATCAGTTGTATTTCAGTCCATTTTTTTATGTTACTTTTATTGGCATTTAAAAGTTGAAATTTTTGGAAAATTACCATGCTATAAATTGGGTTCTGTGTTTGTGATATGCAGAGAATGTTCAAACAGTTCAGCACAATGAATTTTCCATTTTGAGGTCAAAATGGTCTTATTGGTGAGGACTCATCTGTATTATTTTTCATTATGCAAATATTCCCTAAACTTCCCTAAACCATATGATGTTGAAGTACTTCTCAAGACCTTTATGACGGTATGCTCAACATCATAAATGGAGTTTGTATGCATATTTTATCGTTAGTCAATGTTAAGGTCTTAAATAGGTCAACCTTTGTCAGCACTCCTATTCAGACGTGACACGTGGCAAGGAGAAAGAAGGAAAAAATATTGTCAATATGGTTTCGTGCCTCTGGTCTTTAACTCACATTGTAGCTCAGTAGAATAAGAGGTTCAAATTTTGTAATGGAAGGGAGCCTAGTCACCGTGAGAGATTCATAGTTGTTTACAATGTGGTGGACCCTTTAGCCACCATGTGTCTTGCCACCATTAGCATTACAAGCTCAATTTTATATTTTGAGTTCAATTTCGCATTATGAGTTTATGTTTTACATTACATGACTCTAATTATGAATTTTAGGTTGATAATTAGCTTGAGAGAGCAATTTCTATCTTGATGGGGCAATAAAATCCCCACCGAGTTGATCACTATTTTTCACCACTTTGTTTGGGTTTAACTCCACATTTCTCAGTATTGTTATCTAAATCGAATGGGCTTATTTCCCAATGGATCAGGATTCTCTATGCTTGGGTGGTTTTAAAAATGCACAACTCATCACCCATACTACTTGGGCATGGTGAATGAACCAATTAACTCAACCACTCGACCCATGTCAAATTAGGGTATTGAAACACACAACTCAACCCATATCTCAGGTGGTTGAACAAATACATAGGCCATTTTTTACGTGGACTAAAAAATGTAGATAGGCATGGTTGAAGCCACATGAAAATAGGGCAACTGAGCCCAAAATAAAATTAAATCCCCCTCCATGATAGAAATGTGCGATAAGACCCATGAAGCAAATGAACACTGCCAATGCAAAAATGAACCTGTGGAAAAATGGTAAGCATGGGAATCAAATCCCCAACCTTTTGGTTCTAAGATTGATCCGCTAGCCAACTCGCCCAAGTAGCTTGATGGAGTAAACAATGAGCTCACTAATATTTAAAGAGCTATGTGTTACAGATTGGAAAGAGGAGTAGAATGGGGCAGGAAACTTCAATAGATAATTTGAGGGATTTAATAGCCAAATTCATTAATGATGTAAAAATGGAAGAAACTAAAATTTTTCTTTAGTTTCAAGAAATGTAAACATTTTTCATGTAGGTGTTGTACATCTCAAGCTATATGTTTTTTTCTAACACATTTTCACATGAAAACAACAGAAGAAGCACAATAGGAGCCATGGATCATTCTTGGAAAAAATTTCTACTATTTTTTAGAGTTTCTTGGGACATAGATTAGTTCATTTGTAGGTATAAAGTTATTTTATTCATTATTGAAGGGTTAATTGTACTTAATTGGATGTTTAATAGATCAATTCACTTTTTGTGAATCTAGAGATGTAGCCTTTGGTTGAAATCCATTATCAATCTAGGTTTTTTGTGGATTTATTTCAGATTTTAGAAGCTTTTGATTAGATAAAAGAAATGAAATTAGTTTGTTGGATTAATTGATAAAGCAAGCACAAAATTGGAGTAATGTGATTAAAGTAAATTTTCAGTATCCATAACCCACAATCAGTTAGTGAATGCACTTTAAAAATTTGGAATCAAGAATTTAGTTTAAGTGCATAATTGAATCCATCTTGTGAATTATTCAAAAGGTTTTGTAATAGAATTAGTAAATTCACTTAAGTTGGAAAAATCATATTAATTGATCACTTTTTTGGAAGAGTTTTAAAATGGGTTTTTAAGACACCTAAATTTGAATAAATTGAACTCATGATCAATGTTGAATCTAGTAAGTTTATTCATCTGTAAAATTTTCTAAGTACTACAAAAATTAAAGTACCATTTTTGGATCACATTATTACTTTTATTTTCTTGTATTTTCTTTCATTATTTTCCATTTTTCCTTAAAAGGACTTTTTCATTTCTGAGTAATTCATTTTTCCTTTATTATTAGCTGCCAATGGAGGTTTTTGTTACTTATGAAGCTTTGTACCTTAGGCCATAGATTTGCATTTTTTTGGTGTTGTTTGTTACTTTGCAAAATTAAAAGCTCTCCCTTGCAAAAATTTTTGAACTTGATCTATGTTATGGGGTTTTTTATTTATTCCTGGTTGTGTAGAATATTTTATGGCTAGCTAACACTTCCTCAATTCGTAACTGGTTCTGCAATACAGTTTGTTCTATTTCCTAATTTTTCCATTGTTGATTAGTTATTAGGTAAGGGTGTTCCAGATTATTGAAACATCCATAAATTTTAATGAGGCATTTTCCTCTATCCATACAACACAAATATGGTACCAAAAATGCTACTTGCCTTGAGGACATGATGTTTGTGGAACCACCATTGATAGAACCTGGTCTCAAAATTTTACTTGACCACTGCTTGCTTGAATGTCTCTCTTGAAATCTATGAGAGCATTTTTATTCAAACATGTGATGGGTTTGATTGAATGGCTAATGCTTATTAGAGAAAGAATATATTTTCTTTAATTGTTTTTGTAACTTGGCTGGTGTTTCTTTTCAAAACAACTCACTGTGAACCTTTTGTTTTTAGAAACCTTTCATGTTACATTGTTTGGATTGGCTAGCATTATTGTGTGCTGAGTTCCATATTATTTTGATAGAATCTGTGTTCCTATGAAAATTTAAAATATGACTCCCTCCACATTTTATTTCTCCATGCTATAGACAACACACCTTAAAAATGCTTAAACAGTTTACCGTGTAAGATCTTTAAGAGAAATTTGGTAATTATATACATCAGATTTATTATTAAGTCTTGATATTTTTACATAGTGAATGCCTCTAAAAAAGTTTGGAAATATTGAATTTGAATAGTCAAAGAGATATGCTTTACAAAAGACCTTGAGAAAATCACAATGATTTTAGTTTTTAGAAGGATAAATGACATTTGGTTAATGATGCTACGCCATCGTGCGATGAAATCTGCCATAGATTCATAATCTAAATGTCGAATGGCAAAGAGTTTGGTTATGATAATATTGCATGTAATGTTAATTAAGAAATGTTCAAGGAATAAATACACAATTTGAGTGACTGAAAATAATGAATTTTGTGTAATACTATTCTACTAGTATAATACAGGCAGCAGGACTGACTAGTGACATGGAAAATGTGTGAAGCATGAGATCTTGATCATGGGTGATAACGTAGCATACATGTCTAAAATCTAGAAGATGTTACATCATTACCTTTTTCTAGTTGTACTGGTTTAACAAATCGATACATCGCTGCGGAGTCAACCATAAAAGTTCTTCCAATGGTCCACGTGTTTCTCTTTCTTCACAAATAGTTTTGGGTTGTATTATCACCTGTAATGGGTGTTTGATCACAATGTATAGAAATATCTTAAAGTTTTTTTATATCATAAAATAAATAGAATTGTTGTTTATTCTCTTATTTTTCAAATATTTGAGAGTAGGTTTTCCTTTTGAAGTTGGTGTTTGATGAATAGAAATGTATTTTCTCTGTTGTATATCATAATCAGGATTGTCCTCAACTGGAAGCATATCTTTAGCTTGTTGCATATTTTCTTTTTTTCCATGTCTAATGTAGCCACATAATGAGGTTTTTCCTTGAATGGCGGCATGTCATCATCAATTGGATCTACCAAAAAATGGGATTTGGACATTTTTATTATTAAGTATATTATTAGAATGTGTAATTTTAAAATAAATAAGGCTTAATTATTTAGTTTATAAATAGTACCTATATTTTGTGTTAATGGGGGTTACATATTCTTGATCCGTTTTTATAGATGGATTAAATAAGATAAAATATTCCCTTTTTTAATGATTGGCCTTCCATATTTCCAGCACTGAAGGATTCCAAGTAAGGCACTATAACTATCTGGATGGAAAATTAAGCAACTACATTATTGTGCATGCGCATAATTTAAAATCTAGCAACTGGGGCAGTCGTACGGAATATGTTGTCGTACATCTAGAGAACATCTAAGCATCGATATCTAGCCTACTAATTGGGAATTTTCAAAATATAGTTGGGCATTTGTAAAATAGTGAATTTTGTGTGATACTATTCTACTAGTCCAATGCAGGATTGACTAGTGACATGGAAAATGTGTGAAGCATGAGATCTTGATCATGGGTGATAATGTAACATACATGTCTAAAATCTAGAAGATGTTACATCATTACCTATTTCTAGTTGTACTAGTTTAACAAATTGATACATAGCTGCGGAGTCAACCATACAAGTTCTTCCAATGGTCCATGTAATTCTCTTTCTTCACAAATACTTTTGGGTTGTATTATCACCTGTAATGGGTGTTTGATCACAATGTATAGAAATATCTTAAGTTTTATTATATCATAAAAATAAATAGGATTTTTGTTTATTCTCTTATTTTTCAAATATTTGAGAGTAGGTTTTCCTATTGAAGTTGGTGTTTTATGAACAGAAATGTATTTTCTCTGTTGTATATCGTAATCAGGACTTTCCTCAAGTGGAAGCATATATTTAGGTTGTTGCATATTTTCTTCTTTTTCCCTGTCTAATATAGGCACATAATGAGGTTTTTCCTCGAATGGAGGCATGTCATCATCAGTTGGATCTACCAAAAAATGGGATTTGGACATTTGTATTATTAAGTATATTATTGGAATTTGTAATTTTAAAATAAATAAGGCTTAATTATTTAGTTTATAAATAGTACCTATATTTTGTGTTAATGGGGGTTACATATTCTTGATCCATTTTTACGGATGGATTAAATAAGATAAAATATTCCCTTTTTTTATGATTGACCTTCCATATTTCAAGCACTGAAGGATTCCAAGTAAGGCACTATAAATATCTGGATGGAAATTTAAGCAACTGCATTATTGTGCATGCGCATAATTTAAAATCTAGCAACTGGGGCAGTCGTACGGAATATGTTTTCATACATCTAGAGAACATTTAAGAATTGATGTCTAGCCTACTAATTGGGAATTTTCAAAATATAGTTGGGCATCTGTAAAATACAATAATGTGTCTATAAAATACAGTCTGTAGACTTAAGCTTTTGTGTGTCTGAAGAAAGTAACCAAGTGTCAGCAATATGTAGTTGCGCATCTCTTGTGTAGCTGGCTATCTGCAAAATGCAACCAGGCATCCGGAGTTACCTAGCATGTGGACCAAGAAACCCCATGTGTGGACTATGAAGTGGGGTTATTTGGACTATGTTATTTCTTCTAGAAAAATCGTGTGTATGGAGAAAGCAACTAGGTATCCTGTGACATGTCTGGCCTATGTTGTTGTCAAAAGAGATTATGGTGATGCTTAAGATCTATATGGTGGTGAATGTAACCGGTTTATGTTTCGATGCATTGGTGATATATATCCATACATATGGAATTTGCACATGGAAATTTTAGATAAAATGCTTCTCTAGACGAGTCCTCAAAATCACCAAATTCAAATTTCAAAAATGTAAATATTTAGGAATTAGGAAAGAATCGCCACTAAAAATTTCCCCAATCATATCAGATCTTTGAGATTAGGGACATGGTATTTGTATGGTTTCATCCATATAAATAGTAGACATTGAATAATTTGAGGAAGTAGAATTTACAACAAAATTTCTATGGGTCATACCGAGTGTGTGTGAAAGTGGGGGTAATTTCATATGCATTAGAAATACTATAAGTTATCGGAAGGTTAAATTTTATTTCCATGTTTCATGTCTCATGAATAAGATCAAGGTGCATGTGGTGGTATATATAGAGTTATTAATGACAAATGAAGAAGGAAAGTTTTTTCTGGAGATATCATGCATTACTAAAGAGGAGATTATGAATATTTAAAATTAATTATTTCACGTATATAAGGTAAAGTGGAAGGGGATACCCATTGAGGATGAAACTCTAAAAACTTAAGATGTTTTAGAAAATCATCCAACCATAAAGGAGTGACATTAAAAATAAAATGAGAACAAATGAAATAAAAAGGTGTCCTTGGAGAAAACAAGTGGAGAGTAATATTTTTTTTTAAATGAGGTGCTCATGTAGTAAGAAAGAGAAAAAAATCGTTGATGTAAACAAAAATGGTGGAAAATGGTGAGAACATAGAAATTAAGAAAACAATGGAAAATATACCAAAAATGTTGAGTAGCGATATTTTCAGAATAATACATATCCATATGTTTAAGATTCATTCATTAAAATGAAGTAGTTGGGCCAAAAAAAATAGGTATCTCTTTCCTTGCCTCCCTTTACCTCATGGTGAAGGAAAATACTTAATAATAGAACATTGGAAACATATAACTAATATGTGTTGTGTTTAAATTGGGTTATTATCTATTAGATGTCAAATGAAAATGAAATCTGTTATTAGTTACCATTGTTTTGTTAAAATAATGTGTTGCAATATTATTGGTTTTCACGAAAAGTCTATTAGAGTAGGTATTTACCTTAGCTCATGTTCACCTAGGTACATTATTTACCTTTATTGTATTTATTCTCACCCACTTATGTGTGTGGATATTTGTTTTTATTTATTTAGATATGAGGAAAAATTATCTAGTTGTTAGGTATAGTTCTTTCCTTGATCTATGGTACTGATTAGTTCTTTCCTAGATCTATATTATTGACTAGATCCTTGATGTCTAGTTCTCTCATAAACCTATGGACTTGACTAGTTCTTTGATGACTAGTTCTTTCCATAATTTATGGCTTGATCTATGACCTTGACTTGTTCTTAAATTGTTATTCCTTTCCTATATAAGCAAGGCCCATTCTCATTGTATTTCATTCAGTTCCATAATAATATATGATATTGTTGCTAATTTGTTTGCAAAGTTTTATGTAAAGTTATTCTGGCGAATTACTTTCATCTTATTGATCATGATGTTTGATTAGCATCTGTGTTCTTGTCTTGGCACGATCTGGTTATCATTCCTTTTAAAGTCACAGGTCAAAACTCCTTGTTATTGGGTATGGGGAGACTCCCATTATTGAATTGAAACTAACTAAAATTATGGGGTGGTTGTTAGGATGGGGATCACATAGGAATACTCTCGTAAACATGTGAAAAATTCCTTTCATAGTGTGCAAGGGAGGAATAAACTTTGAGGAGAGATAAAGAGGAGTAGGATAAATAGGGAGAGAGGGTTAATGTCTCGAGTAGAAACTGGTGGATTCTCAAAAATAGTAAATAGATTTGGTCCAAATTCAATTAGAATAATTTTACCATGCAATCAACAATAATACTAACAAATGATAGACATACTAACAAATCAAAGACACAAATTTATAAATATTCGTTATTCAAGGATACAAACATCCTTCTTCTTTTTAAGAGGTTACAATTCTTGTAAATTTAGAAACTAGAGAGAATGGAGGAACATAGACAATGAGATAGAATAAATGTATCTTTTATTGCTTGTATTAGTAGTGAAATGCAGTAACTTAAAATGATCAAAAAATTCTAAACCTTTTGAATGGAAATGCAACAACATAAATGAATCTTCCTCCCCCAATGTGACATTTCATCTCACTAACACTTATGACATTTCACGTTCCTTATGAGTAAAGTTAAGTCTTTTCCTTATTTTTGAAAGAGGACTTTTACAATAAAAAATTTACTCACATAAGTGATTAATATGAAAGAGTAATAATTAACTTCCCAATCAAGAAATATAATGTTAAAAAGAGAGAGAAAGGGAGTGAAGAATAGAGAGAAGTCAAAATCTAGAGACGCAGAATATTTTGTTGATGAAGAACATGTTTGTGATGGATCTCGAGTGAATGCTCCATGAATCAAGTTTTGTGACTTTGACCTCCTTTTTATTCGAAACATTTTGATATTTAATTCCTCCTCCGTTGAGATGTGGACACACTCCATGGAATTGTCATAGTGTTTAGAAACACTTTTGCGAGACTTGGAATGATATGGAAACATGTTTATCATTTTTCAATACATGGTTGGAGTTTGAACATCAAAATCATAAACCTTTCTCTTCTTGTCTTATAAATTCACCTCCATGACACAATTTTTTCCTTTTTTAATGGAACTAAAAATTGTATTCTCAAACACCTCCATTCTCATATGTTACTTATTGGAAAATGTCTTCTCATATTCAAAAAAGAGTTGATCCTTTATTAAAATGAAAGTGTGTACTGCGAAAAAAAAAATTAAGTTACTATGATGTTCTTCACTGTATAAAACATATCGAGATACTTTTTCTTATCCTTGAGAGCACCATCATTCCTTTTTCTTGAAAAATATCCCGTAACTTACTCTTTTTAGTAATCTTTTTTGCTAGAAGTCAAATATAGTTATCGGTTGCTTAATGAAAGGAACGATAAGAAGATTGTTCCAATCCGTGATCTTAGATGATAATAACACACAAAATTATATTTGTAAAATAAAAGAGTTAAAATACCATATATGGAAATCCATCATAATCAATAATGCTCAATACATTGCAATATAATGACTTGAATTACTCAATAATAAATATGTACATATAGGAGGAGGGAAGTGCAACTAGTACCTAAATTAGTGGTGAAGAACTTCCACTAACTGATATTGATAGTTAAGTTAACTCCAGAACACTAGTAAGATAACACCACATTACTGAGAAGCTAACTCAAAAAAACTAGTAAGCTAACTCCACACGACTAGTACACCTAATCAAGTTAATCCAACAATTTTATGGATAACAAAAGTGTAAGAAGGATCCTAATAAATAAATAAAAGGATAAATAATAACCTACAATAACGCCCTCCTATAAGTATAACTTAGGTGGATGAAAAATAAGGTGCGTCACAACAACAAGGCCTTATGAGGTACCCACGTACAATAACTGGGAAAATTGGATACCACAAGGTACCCAAAACTAGTAATAACAAATTAGAGAGAAAAATACTGCTACAAGATATCCTAACAAGCTCAGCTATAAAAAATAATACAATACTAAAGAAGTTTGGTTTGCACTATGGTCTGAATCCACTGCTCGATCATAAAATTAAAAAATAAATGACATTGGGATTCACCAAAATAGTTCCTTGCAATGAGACTGTCAATGGAGTGATGTTGAAAGTGCAAAAATAACACCAAACATAATTTTATCAACTGCTACAAATAAGTGTGGCACAATCTAAGAAAAACCAAGGCAAAAAGGTAAGGACATGAGATCCAAATAAATAGAAGTCCCACGATCAAATAAAATCCAAGGTAACAAGGTAAAGAAACAAAATTGGAAGAAGCAAGATCAACTACTAAAAATAGGCATGTCATGATCCAAGAAAAATAACCTAGGTAACAAGGCAAGGACACGAGATCCAAATAAATAGGAGTGCCACGATCCAAGAAAAGCCAAGGTAAGAAGGCAAGGACACTAAACCTGAAGAAGAAATATCAACACATAACAAGTAAAGGACATAAAACCCAAACAATCAGTATTAACACCACAAATCTTTATGACTTACCAAATTCAACGACTCAAAAAATGACAAACTAACACTGGGCTTCACTAAAATAGATCCCCCACAAGATAGATTATCAACATGCAAAAAAAAAATTAAAATACAGATCCAAAATATCTCAACAAATAAGAGAGATATAAATGCATACACCCATAGATACAAGAATCCAACACCCAAAAGTTTAGGATGTCAAGCTCAACCAAAACTACATCCATAAGTGATTACAACACCCTCCCAAATTTAGCAAATTATAATTGAGTGCATTTAACTATTACAATGAGTAAAATTACCTTTTACATTTGAAATATGTGTATAAAAATTTTCCACAATGCGTATATCTCAAAAAAATACAAAATTTAAAAAAAAATCGCCTAAATCTGAGATACAAATCACAATTTATGAGCTCCAGAAGGTTGTGTTATTAAAATAATATTTTAATGTTGATGTTTATTTAAAAGGTACACGTGACACCCAAATGTCCAAATGGAAAAAGAGTGCATCAACATGATATAGGATTGTGACCAAAAGATAAAAGCCTACTCCCAAAACTAAAATATCTAGAGGGTAAATTGTTGCATCCTGAGGGTACACGTCTATATCTATTGGATAACAGAATGCACTCTGAGGGTACAGATTTGCGTCCATTGGATAATTCGTCATCTCTACCTCTTCCACTCCATTCTCTAATTCTAACTAGTCAACCATGTCATAAATGTAGAGAACCAATCCGCAGAAAAACTATTATATATGTTCCATTGAGAGCTAAATTTTCCATAATAAACTATTTTTGCTTAGTATTCAGTCTAAATGGCTATACGGGGCACTCTAGTCATCAAATAATTTTTCCTCCAATTCTTGAAAATTTTGTTTCACCCATTAAACTAGCCTCAACTCCTCAATTCTTCAAAATTAGATATGCAGGGAACCCAAAGTGTGTGTGAAACATTCTTCTAGTTCCACCAAAACCGTATGTATCCACATAACACTATTTTTTACCCTATTTGACGAATTTTCTATTTTTTGGGATTTTAAGGTCTGTAAAGAGGGAGAGGAATGCCCCATCATGATTGTGCCTACCTCAAATCATGAAATTTACCTGTTTTTTACCAATTTCTTCTATGAGGCTCCATCATATTGCCTTATTCTAATGGTGCGAGTTGGCCAATATGTAGGGGTACAAAATTTGATAACAATTTCAATTTCTAGAATTCCATAGATATGAAAAATTAGTTTTTATTTAGGAAAACTTTGTCTAGACATTAATAATAATATAGACAACAATTATATGCAAGGTTAGACTCATTTGAAAGGTATTTTTAGAAAGAATTGTTGTTAAAATATCATAAGGATATGACAATGGGTTTGGGAGATATGAAATCCTTTCCATTTTTAGCACATGAGGACTCTAGAATATTATTAGTATAAAAGCAAGGAGAGTGAGATTTTGGAGGAAAATTGAAGCTTTAAAACATAAAATAGGCTAAGTATTTTAATATGAAGCTTTTTGTTCTCACTTATAGGCCTTAGCTCAGTTTTGACTCAATCACGCTTAATCAGAGTTGAATGAGGGTTGATGTGGATTTTTACCATAAAAATAGGATACAAGAGAGAAAAAGGAACAAAAAGGACACAAACGTGTGACTTGCATCATATTGCCACAAGTGTCACCTTATTGTTTCATGTGAGTGAGATCTAGGGGGTTACACTATGATTCAACATGTCATTGGGAGTTAACTTAGAGAGGGGTCACTTATTTTGTCCGCCTTGTCCCATTATCATGTTGAGTACAATCTACGAGGACACATCTCGATCAAATATGTTCCAATGGGGTATTCACAATGAGAAATTGGCCTAATTTTACATTTTCCTCATCTAATCACTCAAGTCACAAGTTTTAGGTGATGAAAACATATCATCTTTAGGGGGTCACACTTTTGTGTCTCCCATATCCCCTTTACACCTAAGCAAAAATACAAGGGGACACTAAGTGTGAAAAATGACAACCTAGCCATTTTGAAATATTGATGTCACCTACCTAGCGCATTTTAGGATATGGGGAGTGATTTTTCTACCTCGAGACCATATAAGGGCGTTTTGGGGTCAAAAATTGTATGATTTTTACTCAAAACCACCTCTTAATATAATCCTAGAAATTATCAGGATCTAATTCTTCTTAAAATTTGATGTTCTGAACCATTCACCTTTTCAGCATGAGAGAGAAACAAAAGTGACTTGAGAATTAGGAATAAATTCACATTTATGTGATGTTTATAATTCCACATAATTTCCAATGACTATTAGATGAGCTTCCAAATCCTCTCAGAACTCCCAGAATCTTCTGAAGAAGTTGACTTTATTTGATAGAGCCTTCATTCCCTTTTCCCGAAATAGCCCAATTTTGAATCATTTGTTCTTGGATTAAGTTATCTTCACATATTTTCCAAAAAATAAATCATATAACTTCATTTGTCTCTTTCACAACTTCCAATGGATGTACATATGTTGCAATATTGCTAAAAATAGCCAATTTAGCGCTTTGCAGAACACTATTCCATCTCAAAGATTAGTCTTATCATTAAATCAACCTAGATTCATTCCCCTACACATGAAACACTATTTAAAACCATGTTATAACTTTCCTCTTGTGGTAATGAGGGTGACACAAACTTGAAGGGGTTAGGTGAGTTAATAGGATGGCCAGAGAAAGGATTCATAATGACCAAGAGCTATGTTTTTAAATTGAAAGTTTAGTTGTCATGGTTAAAAATATTAATTTTACATGCTAGACATTTATCATGAAAACACATTGTAGCATATTATATTAAATTTTAAATAGCTTAAGGGAAGCTAGGTGGATGGATAAGAAATATATTGAAATTTAATGCCATTGATTTCAATAGATTATGAAAGAAAAATTATAGTGATAGAATATTAGTTCTCTACACATGTTTTTCACTTGAAAAATTTTAATGCATTTTTATTATTAAATTTCATAATTTATAATTCATAGTTAAGAGAACAATTTCTATTCAATCACATTAAGATGATTTCAATGCTAAAATGTCAGTTACTTCCGTTCATAAAATGATATTTTCTATGAGAGTCCAGTCATTTTAGTTTGTATCTACCTTAAATAGTCGGATTTCTTTCCTATAATAATTATAATTACTTACAAATTAAGCTTTAATTACACCGAGAGGTTTCCTACAGTGGTAGACAAGGAGTTTAATAGTTTTCATTGATTGAAAAAACTATTCATTTACCGACTAATATATAATGGTTAAAATAATTTATTTTTAAACGTTGAATCAATTTTAGGACATAAAATAAATATATAATTATGTATTTATACATGGAAATGTCAATTATTTTCAGAGTGTGTAAAGTGTGAATAGGTAAATAACTGTGTGGGAATATTACTACTGAAATAAAATATTTACTAGGTAAAATATTTAAGTTAGTAATATATATGGGATAAAATATGTAACTTATTTTTTTAATTATATAGAATCTATGGTAAGATATTTTAAATAAATCTTAAACTAGATATTAGAAGAGATATCTTAAATAAATATATCTAAAAGACACCGAGAAATATCAATTTTCTCTATTAATAAAAGGATTGTTAAAATTTCTTAAGGTATTACTCGTATACCTTATATTAAAAAATAAGAAATTGATGGATAATGTTTTTGATGAATTCGGGAATAAATTATTATAACATATATTTTGTAAGTGGGAAGGATTCTATCTCTAAACCACTTTGACGAAGTTTAACTCATTCAAAGTGTTCATTATGTTCTTCATTTTTCCATTTTTAGGTTTTACAAGTGGGAACAAGTCCATTTCCAAGTTTTTATCACTACTACAAGGGGGGGCCATTTGAGACATTAATAGAGACAAAATTTGACTAAATTGTCTCAAATATAGACAATAAAAAAGTTGTATATTGTCTCTATTATTGTCTCAAAGCGGGTGTCTCTAATATTGTCTCTAATTATTGTCTCTCAAGAGACAATAATGATTGATACATATTTGGTCTCTTGAGAGACAATATAATTTTTGTCTCTCTAGAGACAATATCATTTTCGTCTCCTTAGAGACAATACCGAATACTTACATTTTGTCTCTCTGGAGAAAATATTGATTTCAATTTTTATTATCTCTCTAGAGACGATATGAATTTAAAGAATGAAAAATATGAATTTTAAAACTACATAATTACGAAATATCATATAGTGTAATCAACGAAGTTACATATCATCTATGATGTCGGAATGGTCTAGTAATTAATATTATAAATTAACAATAATTTGATTTAAATATTGCGCCCAATAAATGGGTCCAAAAATATTTTATTAATATCAAATAAGATAAAATACAATAGGGTGTCTGAATTCCATTAACCCTTGAAATACAATGATAAAATAAAAAAGGGTGTCGGAATTCCGTTAACCCTTGATATACAATATTAACACCTTCTCTCCACCACCAACTTCAAGTGATACCCATATGATTCCCTAGTGCTACTTTGAGGTTATTTTTCTTAACTTTAATTTTGAGCAACTTCCTTTTTGAGCAATTGCCTCTCCATCGGCAGCATTCATCTTCATGTTCTTCACTTTGATTGTCTCAAATTTGATGCAATTCTCTACTATCGTCAGCAGGGAAGGGGCATTGGATTCTAAGAAATTATGATTACATATTTTCCTCCAATTCTGCCAAAAGTATTCACAAATTATATTTAAATTAGGACAATAATTAGTTTTTACTAAATCGACCTGATCTTTACATTTTGTTCTAAAAAATTAGTTATCACTAACTCATTACTATCAATCCATTTTCATAACTTATATCAAGAACTAATCTCAGACATTATAATCCCTGGAATTCCACACATGCCTAGTGAAAATGTTTCGATATAAGCCTTTACAGAAAAACAAAAAAGAAGCCATTATTCATCTATTTTTTCTTTAGTGGATATTCTACACTACATGCATGAAAATTGAGTAAAAACATACAAGCATTATATACAAACAATTCCTAGTGAAACCATCGTGACACAACACTCACCAATAGACCAATTAAATCTACCCTACTTCAAATCAATTTCAAAGCAGATTGACAAAAATGCCCGTGTATAACAAAAAATGTGTCTAGATAATCCATAATAAACATGAATAATTGTGATATTTGCTCTAATTTCCAATTTGCAATTTATACTTTTATGTACTTAGTAATTTTCTTAAGTGATTGATTCTCTCCTTGTGGATGTATGGAACATCAAAGCTCCATTGTCAATAAAATTATATTATATTCAACTACATTTTTTGTTTTGTCTTTAGATCAGTTTCTTTGCATGTTATTTTTTTGTTGGATTTTCCTAAAGTCAACAACATGGAGGAGTTAAAACTGATAACAAGAAACATTATAGGGATTCAATGTCACAGGAGTGCAGGCATTTAGTGAATGTCCAAGAATCTCTTCTGTATGGATTGTAGTGGTACATGCAACTTAAGTGAGTGAGAATAATAGAAATAAAAAGACCAAAAATTATCTCAAATGATTAATTAGGTAGGGTGTTGGGATAATCAATCATATTCAGGTGATGGTTTACATATTAGTAAATATGGGTAATTGGAAACTACGAGGTGAAAAGGGCATTAAGAGTTGTCAGGTATGAAAATCTGTTAAGTAACGAAATTTGTTAAGAGATATGTTAGTAGAATATGGAATGTAAAAGGTTATGATTAGATAGGCCACCTTGATAATAAAAACTTTTACATCAAGCAAATGCAATTATTCCAGTATAACATGTAATAAAAGATGTTTGAAACAAGTAAAAGGAAACTAACTGCCCTGACATGTGCAAACATGCAGTTGGCCATACCTAAAAGCCTTGGAGATGCATTTTCTCCAGTAAAAATTTATTTGCACACTTCTCAACATAGCTGCAATGTATGGTAAGAAGTCTCCATATTATAATTTGATATTCTATTCTAACAATTTGAAATTTCAAATCAAGTGGCATAACAAATTTGAAGAATGATTATTTCCAAGCTATTCTATGAAAATGGTGTCAAATACTTTGAAGACTTACTTCACATCCAATGCTTCAGGGGCAAGAATACCAAAACGGTCCAGAAATTCATCAAATGTTCACCTTATGGGGTATCCAGCACAACTAATCCTGATTGCTTCCATGACACCTTGCAATGCAGATGAGCCACACATTCTAATCGAGATTCTATGTTTCTGTATGCTAACCTTTTGGCTGAACCACGAAATTTTATACAAGTCATCAGAAAAATTGAATTCAAAATGTAATGATCTTAGGCCAAAGGCTGCTTACCCCACAACGCAGTTGTTGTAAAATATTGTAGTTCTAAAAAATGTCTTACTTTAGAACAATGTTGGGTTTCACACATCTTATGTAGTGAGGCTCTGTTGAGCTCAATGTCTCCAGGAGAGATTGCAGTTGTTGCCACACAAAATTTTAAAGGAGTTAATAATACCACAAACCTTTTGAATAATATTAATGACATCAAAATATTACAAGCATGTATCACTACCTATCATAATTTCTAGAAAGTGAATATTCAAACATTAACAATGTGATAGTAGTTAGAAGAAAACAATTGCAGAGATTAAAAGAAGCAATGGTTTAGAAGACAAAGGGTGTATTGTGCCACTAGTGTAAATGAAAAAAAAATCGTATACATTGAAGTGTGTGCCAATGGATGAGGATTTTGATGACTTAGAAGATTCCTCGGGAAAAGAAGGAAAGAGACTTGCAACAGAGGAACATTTTGAAGAACTTAATAGACCTTGATGCTCTGCAACAACATAATCCTTTTTCTTGTCAAGGAACATATCGGTTTGATATGTAACCTACCAAATGCATAAGAGAAAAATCAGAATTCCCATGATACAAAAGGCACTGCTGGTAAGTGTTGAAAATTTCTGCACTTGTGCAGAAATGGACAACTCGAAACTTTTTTACGATGGATAGCATTGGTGAAGTATACTTAAGCTAGGGTAAATTATATCAAATTATATCGTTACTGCTGATTTATTTAAAAGATTACGTGAAATCTGCAGTTATGTGTACTGTTACAAAATGTAATAGATCACATAGACTGCACTTTCATGACTATCCTTAGCAAAATAACACAAGCCTCGAATGACATCTGTGTTGTCCTGATGAAGACACCGAATTGTAGAATAAGTGAAGTGTTTGGTTTTGGGACAACAAACATAGTTGCAGTTTTCAAATAATCAACTTCACTTTATTATATTGTGCTCATCAAATTTACTGCTTTGTATTCATTAAAGTTTTTTGTGATTCATGAAATTGCATCCATCGCTGATGTCATAAAAATGTTACAAGTGACTCCTTTCCTACTACTTACATCAAGAAAGTACCGCCAACCAAACAGTGACAATAATGTCTGAATGTAAATAGTAGGAAAGAGTCAAAATGAAGAGCATATGCTTAATGCAGTAAAACAACATACAAGGAGGCACATCTCATTCAATGGTTGCTTACTAGAGTTATATGTATTTATTTTAAGTTTATCTCTTATATTAAATTCATTTGATTGAGATATTGAGTTGCTTACATCATTGTACAATCAAAAGAAAAGTTAAAATGCAGAAAGAGATAGTCAACTCATTATTTCAATTTAATGCTTTGTTCATAAGAGATTACAAGTTTTCCTGCACAAGCCATGGGATGTGACTAAGTAACAACATCATAATACATGGAAAAGAGATATATTACATGTGCTAAAGAATAGGAGTAGAGGAGTAAAAGTGGACCCATCAATGCCTTTTCTATTTTCATTCCTCACTCCGCATCATCTACATCTCCAGTTTCATCTCCTCTTCATCTTCTGCTTTCCATCATCCATCTTCTTTTCTCGTCACCTACACGATAAAGAGCAAAAAATGTCAATTTTGAGCTCTCGGGTACATTTTTATTCCTAAACATCTATTCTAAAAGCAAATACATATTCTAAGTTCAATGCATCCAATGATACTTGAAAAGAAATAAATACAGGCACATGGCATAGGACAGATCAGGGATGTAGATAGGCATGGCAGCAAACGAGAGAAGAGTACATAAAAGGGAAATCACTAGCACAAAGCAATAAAAAGGCAAAGGATCGAAATAGAAATTCTGAATCTAAAATCAGATTACAAAAGAAACAGATGTGGAGATAACATGAAAAGAAGTTGGAAAAAGTTCACAAAAGAAGAATGAAGAAGAAAACAAGGTCACATGGATATAAGAGAGGCCAAAAGGCCTATATTTTCTAACTTATTTCTGAGTTTTGTAGGAACAAGTTGCAACATGAGAATGAAAAAGATCAGTTTAACTGGTTAAGAAAGAAGCAACTACTATTTGCTTTCAAGAGAATGGAAAACAAACATCATTTCAAGATGGTTTATAGAAATAAAGAAGCATCAAGATGAGTTGAGGAAACAAATATTTTATAAATCAAATTGAAAATCTAAAATGGAGAGAGGAAAACAGTCATTTTTGAAAAATTTTGCCAGACTCTCCCCTTGTAAAAGTGACTTTCAATTTAAAACAGAATTGAATACATGCTGTTATAGGCTATTATATGCTTTATAAGCTATTTGAGCTTTGAAAGAAATGATAACAGTCAACAAAAAGTATATGTTTCACCATTACAAAGTTGATATTATGATCAAATGAAACATATACATATTTCAGAAGTTCATCAAGTTGCAGCTATTCAAATTTCATTTTATTTCCAAATACAAGTGTGAATCAAGCCAACAACTTCACAACTTTCCAAAGTTGCAATGGATTAAGCAAAGCAAGCATGAACAGAGTTTGATCAAGTGAACATACAATCCATAAAAGGTAGCAGAGAGATACTCATATCTTTTCAAAATGGACAAGTTACAAAAATATGGAGAGAGAAGGATTTTGAATTTTTTTTGCCAGAGTCTCCCCTTGTAAAATGGGGTTTTTCACATAAAACAGAGTTGAAAATTAATGCTTTATCAATAAAACTGAAATACAATGACTGCATTATTTTTTCTGAAAAAGGAAAAGTCACTATAGAAAAGAAAATTAATGATTTTCTTTGAGTTTACAGAATATACAGTTACAGGTGAAGCTGGGGCTGAAGTTACGAATACAAAAATGCTACCATCTCAAAGAATTACAACTATCTATCCAAGAGATTTGATCAAATATAGATGCAGCTACAGGAGTTGTAAATAAAATCTAGAAATAATATGTTATGCATAGTTTCAGAATTTAAGGTACATTATTTTCAAAAATTCAAGAATATCGCTACAGTCAAGCATTCAATAGATGCGATTTTTAGGAAACAATTTCTTTTCAAACACTCATCTCATGGAGAAATTTAATGTTCAAGTATCTCAGTTTGAGAAGGTTTAAATTAAGCATTTTCAAAGGGATGCTACTGAAATTTCAAAGAATCTTGTTATCATGAACAATGAATTATAACAGAATTGATTTTCCAGAATTCAAAGCTTGAGAAAAGATGAAACTCAAAGGATTCACATATCAAGACTTTCGGAACGTGGAAACGAAGAACTCATCAATTTTAACTAAAATTTTACAAAGGCTAATACAAGGAGCATATATCTTTAATAAGAATGAAATTTACAAGAATGGAAAGAATGAAGAAGTCCAAACACTCACATCAATGAGCCTTTAGGTCCAATCATTTTTGAACAAAAGAAATTGCAAATCTAAAACAAAATTAACAGTTCCTGTCTTTAATCAGAAAACCCATTATTGGGTATTGAAATTAGAAAATTTTTACATAAGGAATGTTACATTCAAGGACCTACAGGATATCTGATAGACTCAAAAAAGGAAAGATGAGGCTGTAAAAGCCCATATTTAAGCTTAAAATGGTGAGACATAGAATCCCTCAAGCTTCAGCCATCTACAGAGATCAAAGTTGGGAAATGTGAAAATTATGAACAAGAGCTCTCAGGTCTAACAACATGTTTGCAAGTAAATATACAAATTCCAAGTACCCGAAGATCATTAAAAGAAATTAGCAGTAGAATAATAAATATGGATGCCCAGATCAAAAACTTTTGGGTCTGGAGTTGAGTGCTCAGAAGACCAAGACATTCAGAGGAACCAAATTCAGAAACTACAACAATGATGTCCATTCAAAAAAAGTTATGGGAACCCAAGTAATCATTCATTGTGTAATTAGATAAACAAATCAGAACAAGAAACGGTACTTACTAGGTTGTCAAAGCTGAGAAAGAAATCAAGATGGAGCTCAGGGTCGTAGGTTCGAATCAAAGCCAAAAACACAAGTATATATAATGCTTTTCAGGATGAAATAATCGAATTCGAACCAACAATGTCACATGTAAATACAAAAGAGAAATGTTTATCAGTATTTTGAAGTTGAAATGGTAGGGACAAAGTAGCAGTGATATTATAAGGCCGAAACTTACCTTCCTTCATTAAACAGTATAACAGTTACACAGTCCCGAGCTCAAAAGACTTCAATAATGGTGGCCAAGGGATCACACAAAAATCTCAAAGCAAAGAAAAAACTGCAAGGCTAAGAGATCACGACAACAGGGAACCATTTTACAAATCGAAAGCTCCAAGAAAAAGCTCAGAAATGACTTTCAAACTCAAAGAAACGATAACAATAGCTGTCTTCATGACCTACCAAAAATCCCAACAGAAACAAAATCACACAGAGATATCAATATAGATAAACTCGAACAGATATTTCAGAATCAAAAAATACAGGCCGGGCTTCAAAACTCACCAATGGATGCCAATATGAGGAGCAAGACTTCAATACAGGCCGAGCTTCAGGAAGAACAACCATGGCAAACAGAGAAGCAGAGCTCAAGAGAAGGAGCTCCAAAAATACAGTAAAGGCCGAGCTTCAGAAAGAGCAACAATGGCGACCAAGAAAATTTTGCTAGGGCTTTGCCCGCGAGTTCGAAAACCAAATGAAATGATCAAACTGGAGGAGCTTAGATTTTAACTCCTTACTTCAACGAGGGTCATTTCCAACTTAACGATGGTCAATAATCGACGGCTCAACTTCATGAAGGACGAGATCAAGTGGCCGAGGATCATGCCCAAAGAAAAAATCTAACCACTTGAGTAATAAATCACCCATCACATTAAATGCTTAGGTCCGAAACCCTAACCGTGAGTTCAAAATCAATGGCATTGTGCATAGAGGGACAAAGATCAAGGGCCAAGAATGATTCATCAAATTCCAAGAAAATCCAACCACGTTAGGTTACCACCAACCAAATTCGCTAAGGGTTGAGTCACCATGGGAAGGGGCCAGCCCACGTGTCCAAAAATTAAATCATTACAAACGACTTTCATAAGTCTAACTATGGTCCTTTCAAAAATCAAAGGGGTGACCAAATCATGCATAATAATCACCGAAAAGGTTAAATAGAACCTTATTTCAACCAAAGGTAAGAGTGGGGTGGTAAACCTTTTTAACATGCCTAGGTCCAAGGTGGCCAAGTAATAATATGGTGCCCCCCTTTGTATTTTTTTTCAAAACATAAAATATGCTAAAGTCCACATAGTGGCCAAACATGGTGGATGTGTAGAGGTGGTCCCCACTCCAAGAAGGCTGGGTTACGATTCAACTTTCATCTGTGTAATCACTAGCAAACGGAATGACTGTTAGCATCAGAGGAAAAGGTGGTCCCAACCAGATTTATATGTGGATAAGTATTATTGCAAATATTTGAAATATTTTTATCACATACAAGGAGTTATATTTTTTCATGCCTTCACAATAGGATAGAATAGAGAAGATGACAAATTTGCATGCTCAAAGAAGGAAGACTTGTGTAGCAAGCAAATTGTATTATTAGCAATTATTCACCCATTCTTTCTTTAAAATAGAACAGTCAACTTCAGTTTGATTATATTGTATTTAAGGCCATCAATGCCTATTTGTAAACTGCATGCTCCAGTTTGTATTAGTTTATTCCTTTATTTATTATTAAATAAAGGATAAAATTAGGATGCATGGGCGAGTACAGCCTTAGGCTATTTTTAGGAAGGGTGAGAAATTTTTTTTTCTATTTATTGTGTGCCTTTGCAAAGAACAAGGGAGAATTCCCATAGGACTTTTGGATATAGGAGTACTAAAGCAATTTCTTCCAGTTTTGCCCTCTGAGTGTGAAGTATTTTATGCCTTTCCAAGTTATTTTCCAGTCTTGTGTATGTTTATACTAATTTTGTGAGTAAAAATTCCCTAATTAACCACTTTACCCTGCTACAAATCCAATCTTTTCTGCTTAATTTTAATGTGCATGTTAACTTATTAGTACTGTTGTGAAATCTCCCTCAGTACAATCAAGTTTTTTGCTCTTAGATTTCTACAAAAAAATGTATTAATTGGTTTGTGCATTAAAAAATTCTTCACAAATCAGTTGTGTATTTTACTCAGTCAAAGTTCTCATACAAATTTGGTGTATCACCTTAGTCTTAGTTATTTTACAGTCATCTTTTACCCTAGAACTCCCAGAAAGCAGTTTAGTATACACCAATAAGGAACCGACCTTTTAATCCTGGAGATTCACCTCGCAATAGGTATACCCACAGACCTGAGGTGTCTCCATTGTATCTACGAGAGAGAGAGAGAGAGAGAGAGATCAATTTTGCAGGCTTAGAAAATTTGCTACCATCTCTCTACAGGGTGCACTTTTGAGAGATAACAGTAAGAATAGAGGGATTATAAATAACAAGTAAATCAAAGCAGTTTCTCACATCACCAACATAGTGAAAAATAGTGAAGTCGGTACGTAAAAGTTTTGGTTTGCTGAAACATTTATTATTCTTAAAGGTTTGGTAAAGCGTTTGCGTAAATGTTTCATGGGTTGATCTTGGAAACATACTACAAGGCCAATAGGGAGAACGCTATTAGTGACATAAAACTTTATGCACATATGTATGGCATGAAAACTTCAAAACATTAACATCTATCTCTTTTAATTGTAATTACGTATTGGCATATCCTGCTCATAAATCCTTTCATATCTGCCTCGAAATTGATGCACACAAAAAACATATAATACGATACAAAACTCTCACTTTTATGTTAAACATAATAAACCTCCATTTGATCATCTCCTAATAACTAAGAAAACAATTTATGTTATCGCAGAAGTAAAATCAAAACCAAAAGTAAATTTTGTTTTCCAACTTTATTCAAATGTAATATTACTAAACGTAGCTCAAGTCCACTTTAAGCATAATTTTTTCCAGTTGATTGACAAAACTATTATATTACAATTAATATTTTCCTCTAACTTCTAAGCATATAGGCAGAAGGAAGCTCTATGTGTGTCACAATACTCCATGGTTTTTGGAGTATGTGTTGTTTGTATTCACTACTTTAATTCAAATGTCATTAAGCCTTCTTGGTAATCAAATATGAGAACTAGTTATGACCTGAAGTTTGTTTCATAGCACAGGGTCCAATGCAAGCCTTCATCTATCCTCCACTTCCATTGAAACGCAAACCTCATGTCATTGGTACTCAAAAATCACAATTAGAAAGTAGGTCTAAGCCTTTTATGAGATTCATGTTTTTTTGAAAAATCCAATAATTACTGTTCTTTCACCATGTCTTATCCTTGTAATTGACTAAAATGCACTCTTAATTTGGAACCGGAATACACAATAACCAATATGTGACTTCTACTCACTCGCTAAAATAAAAAAATGACAGTTCCAGGGCAATGGTCACATCATATAATGTTTAAGGAACATATAAAAGTTTGTAAAAATAAAGGGAAAATATACATACAAGGCTTCATTGAAATGGATCATTTTACACACTCAAGGTAGAAAGGGCACCATATTTGTAACAAGTATAAACACAAGTCATTCTTTTGGAATGTAAGCGTACATGAATAGTTCAACTGCCATTTAAGATGAAACATAGATTTCTCATCTTTTGGTTTAGAAGAGTCAACATCCTTTCCCTTCGTGAAATCCACATTGCCTGGATGGAGAATGGCTGCTATCACTCTGAATATTGCATCCTGAAAATATGAAGAAATTCAGATAAATGTAGAATATCTTTTAATAACATGACCATTTCTAATTCACATTGTACAATATGTAGCTTTCAACACTAAGTGTACTTGGTCTTCAGGACTGATCCCCACAACATCCATTACTCTTCTTGTTACAAGGTACTCTTCAGCATCACTCACACCATCCAGTTGATAACAATTGGAATGGTTCAGATAATGAAATGAACTTGGATGTCCCAACTTATATTTCTCAGCTTCCTGAAAAGAAGAAAAAAATTTAAAAAGAAGGTTCAGTTACTACTAGCATTCTACAGTTTAAATTAGTCACAAATAGATTTTGAATTCAACATAGAAATCAAACAATGCATTTATTGAATTAATTAAAATTGCAATTACCAATATACCTCTGGTGGTGCAGCGCAGAGAAGATAGAAATAGTGATAGTTTCTCTCGGGATCTAAAATTTGGCAAACAAGAGACTTTTCTAGACGGTATGTTCTTACAACGGCCCCTGATATTCTTCCATTTTTGTCAAATTGGAGCTCAAAAAATTTACCAAAATGACTGCATAAAACATGCACCTTAGTAAGAATAGAATATTACTTTTTAATGAGTGATAATTAACTTTTGACAGTCATCAAACTAAGCTAGATAGATATATTAACAAGTCAATATTTCAAATTTTCATGAATTTAAGTCCCTTGTATTATGCATAGAATAGATAATTTAGAATACACCATTCACATGGAATTGTTATTTCTAACAGTTTTTGCATTTCCAAAGGCTTCCAGAACAAGATTTGACTATAAACCACGGAAAAAAGAGTTCAAATCATGGTAATGAAGTAACAATAAAGAAAGCTGGCAGTAAAAGAACCCTATGATTTCTTAATTACTGTAGAAAATCCATAATTCTTCCGACTCTATTCAGAAGCAAGAAGATGCTATTGTTTCTTATTTCTAGCACTTTTTTCTCCATTGATCTTCCCTTAGTTGTTTCTCAGCCCCCCGTATAAGCAAGATAATGCATAAGAATTTTGGTGGATTCTGTTTTACCTGCCCCACTATCTCCACTCACTAGAATGGACTGACTTATCCCCTCATGGATCATCACCCTGTATTCGTTCAAGGATATTTTTTGATATATCAATAAGTGTATCTCAGCTATAAAACATCACTTGACTAAGATAAATCACAGAGGGCTACCTGTATGCAGCATCTGCCACAAAAAACACATGAAAATCAAAAAAGGAAACTAATGTCAAAAAAAGAAAAAAAATGATTCGAGCAAGGGGGAGGGAAATGTGTTGGCCTCCCAATCCCTCGTCACTTGAAAATAAGTTTGCAGCTTCCGGTAATGCAACACCCAACGTCCAAGTAAGGCTCCCAGATCCAATAATTATATGTTTATCTTTTAAATGCAAACCATCCCTAAGTAGTGCTACAACATGTGATGCTCGAAAAGAGTATTAATCTACAAATGGTTGTCTAACCGCACTTCTTGCAGCATCTTGCCATGTTTTTGAACACAAATCATGACCTTTCTCTAAGATCTCATTGTAGTTAGCTGTAGACGTTAAATTAAAAAACTTGTAAACAAAAAATAACCCTGACAGTGCATAGATTAAATTTGTATTAGAGTGGAGTCTATGCCACATGCAATGGCACAGAGAAAATGGAAAGGGTTATTCTTTTCTAAGGAGATGGATCAAGTAGTGTATTCCACAAACCTACAGTGAAGGACCTTCCAACCATCCTGTCTATCCTACCTGTCAACTGGAAAACTATAGAAACAGAGTCAATCACATGCAATGGCACTAAGAGGGAGCCAATTATTCATGGGAAAGAGAGAGTACAGTCCTATCTAGTCCTATTTTATAATCACCAAAAAGAGAGAAGATTATGCACTATTGATCCACACAAATCTTTTTGTATAACAAGACCCATATTATAGCCTGGAATGGTATTAAGAGACCTAGTGACATCTTGTAGAAAACTACCATGAGCATTGACCTTACCATAAACATCATCTTATGTTGAATTGCATTTCTTGAAAAAAGCATTGAGAAAATGAAGATGGGGATTAGAAGCTGCATTCAAGGTCTGCATGGCTGCTGTTTTCAATGGCTTTGCAGTCTCATGAGTCTGATCCAAATTTCCTAGTAGATAAAGTCAATCTTATGATTAAGAAAACTAGTATAATAATTATTATTAATACTGTTTATTTCAATTTTTCCATTCTTAAGCATGATTAGTAGTATAATGTTTTTATCTCTCAACAATTATATGTATTTTGCAAGCGTAACATATTATATTGAAACTAGAATATAAGCTTGCAATGTTATCATACTCTTTAAGATATCTGTTGCAACAAGATAATACTAGAGGAGAAACAAAACAGATAAAGATGGTAATGATCACCATTGTCTCTACTCTAATTATAGCTTCATCACTTTTTTTAGATTTTTGTACTTATAATGTATTCATGCATTCTGAAGAAAAAAAATGATATCTGGAGATTGTGTTCACATTTTCAATTATTTTGTTACTTCTATGTATGGATTCATGTTGGGATACCTACAACTCACTGTAGAACACCCAAAAATAGCAGGAAAAACCTGCAACTTACTGTAGAACACCCCTCAGGCTTAGCAGAGAATGAACCTAAAGACTTATAAAGACTTTGTAGCCACTAGGATTCTGATAAAGTTCTCTATAGAATGGCCTCAGCTAAGAGAAGGTAACAAACTTATCCTTGATGGTTATGGTAATGAAATACCATCCATTCTAACGCCTGAGGTCAAAGATATAATCGAAGGGGTCTAAAAATGGCTATGAGATCTATATTGAATATAGATATGAACCGTTGTCACCATAAGATGACTATTGGACATTGTCACATTGCTTCAAAGACAACTCACAACATTATTATGTTGTGTTCGTCTATGAATATTACCATTCAAAAGCTATAATCCATGGAACATTTCACATATTTTCTTAAGCCTTCAACCTTGAAAACATAATTAGTACTTCACCGTACAACACCATATAATTAATATAAAAGGAGAAAATTGTCGCAGGAAACACCTCAACTTGATCTCATGTCTCGCATAAGGCCTACCACATACAAATAAATTATTTATAGCTAAATGAATGAAATATACCTGTTTAAAAGAAGATAGATAACTGACTTGCTAAGGAATAGCTCCTTCTCTCCTGATGATTCTTCTAAAGTGTTTCCCTCTAAGGTTAGAATTTCTTGAATCAACGACAAGTAGCTTGCAACAACCTGTGGCGTGTATAAGGCCCAAATAAAGCATTTTATTTGCAATACAAACAAAAGCAGATGTGCCAAATCAATATCAAAGCATCAATCTTATAGATGAGAAATCAATATGACTTCCACTAAGGTACCCAGTTGAGATTCTGATGTGCAAACCATTATTATATTCAATGGCAGAACCTCAATTCCATATTTTACAACAAAAGAATAAACAAATCAAATTTAAATCTAGGTCACATAATTTAATAAAGTAATACAATGAATAAGCATGACAATCAGAATGGAAATCTCAGGAAAATTAGTTATTGTTTCATACAAATTATATATATGAATTCTTGTGTAAGGACATAAATGAGAGAAAAGAAAGAGAAAACAAATACATAAAAATCAAGGCTCGTCATCTTCACGGAATGTCAAAACACAACCCCAAGCAAGTAAGAGCACAGTCACAATATACTTACAGGATAAAAAATTTATTTTGACCTATGATAAGGGCTTTACAACAAATTCTAACATTAGCACTAAAGCATTACTCCTTCAAGGCATGAAAACAACTCTTTCAAGAGATTTAATGAGCCCCCCAAATGAAGGGCTCTAATATGCTCCTATCAATGTTACAAATGATTTCAGTAGTCCTAGTTGAAAACTATAGATACGAAAGCTTAATACACAAGTAAGGCTAAAATGTCACTATATAATTATTTCTTTGAAACCAGAGTATGAAACGGATCCTCGCCCCGTTTGCAACAAAGAAGAGAGGGTCCTTGTTAAACAGCTTGCATTCCTTGTGCATCCTTCCAACTATTGCAAGCCTACAATCCTATTCTAGATCTACTCTCTTTTTTTCAAAAGGATATTGTCCAAACTTTCTTTAGGTGTGTTTCCATATACCACCTCCAAGAGTTGGACTAAATTTTGATGTCAACGATGGGTGATGTTCAACAAAATGAGTAGCCCAAATGTTTTCTGATGGGACATGATAATGGAATATTTTAAGAAAACATGGGCTTTTGGAGAGGCATTGAAACTACTTTTCCTTCTTACCAGCAATTATATTATTGTTAAATTAGTTAATTAGATGCATATATATGAGCACTAAATTACTAAAACTTATGATAATTAAGATAGGTAAAGATGGCAAACCCAATAACATGGTTACCTATGAAGGAGAGGAATACAACATCAAGAGGAAACTCTAGTCTCAATGATTGAAAAACATGAAGAGCATCAAATTGGTGCAACTAAGCCTATCTTCTCTTCCTTTGACACTAGGTGCAAAGCCTACAAATGGATTTAGTCAAATCTAAAATATAATGACAATATCCTTTCCTTGACAAGAGGTTCCCCTACTATCCTTTGGTCTGAGAAAGGAACTAAAATATTTAATGACATGTACAGATTTGGAATAAACAAACCTTAAAGCTTTCTATAAGCTTCCCAATCTTGCTTCAGAATGTATACAATGCTTAAAAAAAATTTCACATCTCCCTCTACTGGAGTTATAATGGAGGATGAGAATGCATTTTGGGATATTATGAGGTGGCTCAAAGGGACCTCTCTCCAAGAGGCTACCTCCAACCATATCCTTGAAAATATTTCCTTCCCCCAAACGTTACTTAGGCCTTAACAATAAGTGGAATGTTTGTGAGCCCATTCGTAGATGGACTCATACATTTAATTTGTTTTGGTCTTCTTGTATTCAATCAAAGAAATATTACTTTAGATGGCTTTAAATTCATAATAAGCTTATTGTTGGCTTCTAATATTTTTAAAATGTAAGAAATAATCTTATTGTTGGCTTCAAATTTTTTTAAATTGTAATAAGTATAAATATATGAATTTGAAGCCATCTATAGAAATATTTATTTGACTGAATACAAGAAGACCACAAAACATTAAATCTATGATTCCTTCTACTAATGGGCTCACAAACATTCCACTTATTGTTAAGACCTTGGGAAAAGTTTGGGGAGAAGGAAATCTTTTCAGAGAGTTGTTTGGAGGTATCCCCTTGGAGAGGTGACCCTTTGGGCCACCTCATAGCATCCCAAAACTTATTCTCATCCTCCATAATTAGTCCAACAGAGGAGCTGTGAAAAAATTTCTGAGCATTGTATGCATTTTGAACTAAGATTGAGGAATCTTATATGAAGCTTTAAGCTCTGTCCAAGGATTCCAAGCTTTTGTAATAAAGCTTCAAATCCACTGATTCTATACTTTTTTATCAATGAGGAAGGCGATTAAAACATGGAACTCCCTTGCAACAATAGCTTTCATTCCTCTTAATCTCCTCTGGATTTCTACAATTTCATAACAGGGTACTATGTAGTAAAATTTAGGAGCCCTTTTCCACAAAAATAACCCCAGTCAAATCTGAAATTGTCATCTATGCTACATCTTTGAATGGAAATTGTATCCAAATTCAAATATAACACATGTTGCACTTGGGCAATGCCAACACCCTTTCTCTCTCATGGTAGCATATATTGATAACAGTGGTTTGGAATTTTCTTGAAAATATTCTCAAATTTTGGAGTTTCTTGCGTGTTCTTGTTTGATGGAACTAATTGAGGCATGACAATTGTAGTAGCCACCTTTATGGTACCCCACCCTTAGTGTTATAGTTTATAACTATATATATAACAAGTGCGGTCAAGGATGGGGAGTGAAATGTGTAATCTTCTCTCTTATACTCTTTTCAGAATTCTTGAGCAAAGATACATATCTAGTGTATGTTTTTTTAACTGTTCTGTGCTTTTCTACAGTTGGGCTGGTTTATATTCGTTTGTCTTTTTAGGGGGATTGGAGCACAAAATAAATTATCTGATGAAGCTACTTACAAATAGTTTTGTGAAAACAAAATAAATGATTGGCTCACCATGTTTTTGAAATCAAAGGAAATTTTCTGATGAACCTATTCATAAATAGTTATGTGAAATCAAAAGAATTTATCTGATAAATAGAAATAGTGAGAGTCACTTCATTTGTAGTGTTTTGATTTTTCTTTGTGAAGGTATTGACAAATCTTATATGGGTATATCAACTAACTTACTGCTATCTTGACTATTGAATTTGAAGCTTAGGATTTTTTATATGTAGATTTGGAAGGAATCATGTTTTTATTGAGAATGCTAAATAAAAATTTAGTAATACCAAAAGTTGGGAGAATGAAATTTGTAATATTTTATGGACGTTACCATCGGTAACACTGTTGAATCGGGTCTTAAACTAACAAACAACTAAAAGAGATATGAAAATATGGAATAAACAATGAAATATATGATCGACATGAATGTGCAGAAAAATTGTGTGACCCCAGCTGACAACAAACCTCCATATCTTTGCTCAATATTGTTTCTCATAGACACTCTCAATACAAATGATGGGAATAGTTACATTTCTATGTCCTACCCAGCCTGGCAAAAACTGGGTTTTGATTATTAAAATTGTGTCGAGGAGGTTTTTCATTGGAAAAGATGGACACCATTGGAGGAATTGGTAATTAACATGGATATATCATAGTTGTAATAATGTGGATGAACTTGAGCTATTGAGGCTCAAGGTTCACATAAATTATGCTCTCACTATGCACTGGGTTTGAAATCAGTTGTTAGAATATTTCCTTTTAGTTGGAGTGGCATTTTGGAGGAATTATTTGCCCTTATAAAACCTTGAAAGGTTAACGATCCTATTTCCAATACCCAAAAAGAAATTTTTCCTTACCCAATTAACATCCCATTATTCTCTGTAAGTGTATTCTCATTACCATGGCAACTAGTACTGGTACAGAGAAGAATCATCACACAAGAGGGATTCGAGTGGGAGAGAGTGATAACTCAACATCTACTATTATTACCATGGCAACTAGTACTTGTATAGAAAAGAATCCTCACAAGAGAGGGATTCATGTGGGGGAGAGTGATAACTCAACATCTACTACTTCCAATTACAAGAGAATTGTATGTGGAAGTCATGAAGGGCAATGGCAAGATAAACATAGCATTTCTGAAAGAAACAAATCAGCTTCTTTGCAATATCCTTGTAATGGTCTTGTTCGAACCAATTCTACGAGATTCCACTCAAGTTCAGTTGGGAAACTTGAATCTCGCAATGAAATTAAGAATCAAACGAGGGCCAACATTGGTGTAATGAATTCTGCTTCTAGTGATGAGTATGTTGTTGGTTAAAGTTTTTTTAATTTATTCATTCTCTTATACTTATTTTTTCTATTTTTCCCTTCACATCTTATTACAAAAATGTTGTTGCTCTGGTTTATTAAGAGTTAGCTCTATTTAAGTAAATACGTCTGAATTCTTTTCAGTATACAATAGGGAGTGTAGGGTTATGGCGGATATTATCATAATTGATTTTTTAACCATATATACAATACAAAAATAAATTATTGTTTTTTCAAAGTCAAAGCCTTCCATATAGGAGATAAGCTGATATGAATATAAGACACCCAAGGGTGGTATTGCTAGTTTTAGAATGATATTAACTTGTGAGTCTTTCCAATTTGTATTCATTGCAGAGATAGTCTTTTTTAGCATTGTGCCAACATAAGGAAGCATATCTATTAGACTAAAATTTATTGATCTTGCACATTATTTTGAAAGGGAATTAAATTTTTATGTGGCCTTTATAAACCATTATTTCCAACCCTAGAACTTCTCCCTTTATTAACCTATTTTAATCTTTTGTTGACATTAATAAATATTTTCCCCTTCTTTCAACAATTTCAAAAATGGGCAATTTTGAATTTTTTGTCTTACCCCAAGCCATTAGAGTTTTATGCTACTATGGTTTCTTAAATAAAGAATGATTGTTTCTGGAAAAAACAACTTTGATAGAAATTTGAATAACATCTACCTAGTTCACAAGTTAAAGGGAAGCATTCTTATAACAAAACCATTAAAGTCAAAGATTATTTTATTCTAAGCTAGTTGTATTTCTAGATATCAATTGATATATTTTGGTAATTTGTAGACATTAATATAAGTTTCTTCTTTCTGTACAGCTCCAAAATAAATATATCACACTGTAGACCAAGATCTGAATATTCTTCTGGAAGTAGTAGGTTTGGAAAAGAACCATCCATAGTTGAGAAGAAAATAGCTGGGTACAAGTAGACCACAACATTTGACATCACTGGAGGTGATCTGAGTGAAAGGATTGCCAATGCCAAAATAGTTGCAGATGGCTGTGTTGAATTTAATAGCAATATAATGGACAACACTAAATGTATATCTCCCAATGATATATTTTTCTCTAGAGTAGAATTCTCCCCAAAATTTGTTAAATCTTTGCCAATGAGTAGTATTTATAGCAAGGGAAAACCCCATACCTCATCAAGTGCATGCCTTCTTAATAGCTCTTTGTCTATAGGGACAAACACCAGTGCAAGGATAAGGATCAACGAAACTAGCAAAGCAAGTAGTCAGAAAGTAAAAGATCCGTTCAAGTGTAATAAAAAGGTTTAGTTTTCTTACATGAGTGGAGGAACTTGCATGCCTCCCAATAGTGTACCACTTTTGAAGAAAAAGAGACCTTTTGAAATTGATAATTTATCTTCAAGAGATATCAGAGATATCAAAATTTCATGGGAAGATAAACATCATCCTAGGTCACTTGCGAGATTCATATGTCAAAAGCAACAAGCCTAGCTTCTCAAACAATTGGTGCAAAATTAACATGTATTGTTTCTAATTATGTTTGGTGATCTTTCATTTGTTTTTGGAATAAAAAATACCTAAAAAATGCTCAGCATAAACTTCACATATGTTTGCAAGGTTGGCCAATCAACACATGTGATGCATACATTGGTTGTTGATCAGTCATTCTATGCAAACATATGTGATGCATAGGATCTTCCCACAAGAATACTTATGTCAAAGATCTTGTGGATAACTTGAAGCTCTTCTAAATTCAAACTACCATGCAGGTTATCTAGAATTTTTTTGAAATTTCTTTTATTTGTTTCAAGTTTTCAAATAGAATTGGTTTTTTTGAATTTGGTTACCAGATATCTCAAGGGAAATGTCCTCATATTCTCTTTCAAGGCCTGCCTAGTTCTAGAAAAAGGACTCTCACCATGTCTTTGTTCCAGGAAATATTTAGAGGTTCTTCTTGGAGGGTAAGTGGCCTCATTTTATGTTGATATCCCTACTTTTACTGGTATGTTGATGCAAAAGTAATACCCAAAATAGTCTTTACCTTGTCCTAAGAGTGAGGTAATTTTATACCATTTGTCTTGGTTTTTTTGGGTTTATATATTTGGGATGATCCAATGATGCTTACCATTTAGAATTAATTTTGTAGGTTTCACACGAGCTTAAATCATTTGATTTAAAGGTAATTTTTGTCTATTTTATGATTTTTAGCTTAAATTTTTAATTTGATCTGGAGTTTGGAGATGTATTGCTGATTGAATTTAGTGATAATCTACTATCCCTATTTTATACTGGGTATGTGGATTTCCAGTCCTCCATCAAAAATTCTCCTAAGTAAATTTGTGTTAGGGTTGTAACACTAAAAGGAACATACGTTGGGAATGCTCTGTTACTAAAATATTTTATAATAAGATATTAAATGTTAAATTTTTTGTGTATCTATATATATATATATATATATATATATATATATATATATAGTTATAATTCTGTTGATATATATGTGTGGGAGGCTGGTTTTTATGCCAACATGATGATATGGATTTCTATAAAAAAATGCATTAACCTATTCTTTCTTTTTTCTTAGAAAGCCTATTCTTTTGTTGTACTTTACTATTATAAGCTCCACCAACACCTTTGGCAAATGTGGAAACGTACACAAGATCTTGACCAAAATCATAGCTTTGAATGTTAAAGAGGAAAAATACATAGGTAATAGATTAGAGCCCACAGCTAACGTCACGACAATTCCCTACAGTCTCTTGGTGATGTTATTGAAACATGGCTTGTTGGAAACACCAAAGGGTAGTTTTGAAACTTACAATTTAAAGAAAATCTATTTTTTATATATATGATTTATTTTATTATGTCAAGAGAGGTATTTTATAGATTTTGTGTGAGTTGTTAACAATTAATAGTCAATTTTACATGTGACATTCATCTGATATGTTTTGATATTTTTTCTTGTTTAGAATTTGAAAAAAAAAAGTATTTTTAAACCAGACACAACAGTACAATTTTATTGAAACCATCTCTCATAATTCAATAAAAAAAATTATAGAGAAAATATAAAATTAATTAAATATTGTAATATGTATAGAAAATAGAATAGATGTCTTGAGATTAATATCTCTTTGCATATTTTCAATAAATTTAATTTTATGTACTAAGATAATATTTAACAATGAGTCCTCTTTTAAGCCATTACCATCAAACCCACTTCAAATCCAAACTTGTGTACAATATATACTAATTTTAACCTTTCAGCTAGCTGTTTCTGTAAGCATGTTCTCACATATTGCAAGTGAACAACTTTTTTCTTTTTCCTTTTCTCAATCCAATAGAAAAAGTATTGAACTCTCTTTATGTAGTCCAAGCAAGGTGTTCCTTCACCCATTAAGCCTGCTATGATTCATGAATGGTGAATATAGGGAAAGAGACAAGGGACAGTAAGCCTACCCATTGCATTAAGTCCTCACCACATGGAGGTCAATGGTTTGCATGTGGCTGAGAGTTCCCGCTATGTGCTCATGGCACTCATCAAGGAGTTAGCACACACTTTTGAGATATCTCTACTAGAAGAATACGAATCTAATTTTGCAACAGATTATAAAGGTCTGTAAATATTCATGTTAATTTTATGTAGGATAATTTATTGGATAAAATAAGTGAAATGTTTGCCTGTGGAAATCTAAGAGATTTAATTTCGTATTCTTTGGAACGTACTAAACCTCTAGGTTTGTTGGTTGTATATTTTGTCAAGAAAAAATATAAGGGTCAACCACAGTACATGGGATTAAATCCCTCCTCAAAGACAGGTGAGGCTGCCTATTTATTACTAATCTAAAACACAACAAAAATAATATACAATATTCACACTAATCTAACCATTGGGATTGGGATAGAATCCCAAAATCCATATCCATGATAGGTGAAGATATTTCTATTTTCAAAATGAAATGGATCGGAAAGGAAATTATTATTATGGAAGAAACACAATGGAAAGGAAATGAGGGGAACATACTTTCTTTCAAGCAAACGCAGATTACGAAATAATCATATGATTTTTTAGACAAAAAATGTAATGTTTGAAATGATTAGAACAATCAAGATGCTAAACAAAGAATAGCTTAAGATTATGAACAAAAGAACAATATCTTAAGAAAGATACATCTCACAACAAAAAGTTTGCAAAATAGCATCAACTTCTATTCCTCAAATGATTAAAAGAAAACACAAAGTCTTTCTTCTTCACAATAGTTCTCAATATTCAAAAAATCTCAACCCTTTGGAATTCATAAGCATCCATTATTTATAATAAAAGGAGTTGAGAGAAAATAGGATAAATCCTAGAAAATAGTCTTTTTAATGAGAGTCCTATTTTTCTTGACTCTCACGCAGGAGACCAAGTCAAATTTTTCTTCCTACATGACGAAACGAAAATGAAAAAGACATGTCGACTTCAGGATTGAAAAGACATGCAACATTATGCCTATTCTATTTCATCATCTTTGTCTTCCTCCAACAAAGCATGTTTGTCCCGAAATTCTTGAAACTTTCCGATTATACCATGTATCTCATCTTCATCAGGCGTGGTGGTATGATCGCTCAGAACTTAAAAAGTTAACTCTAGGTTCTCAAATTCTGATGAAAATTCATCATCCATTTTCTCTCCATCCTTCTTTATATCCTCTAAGGATTTGTATACTTCCACAGTGTCATCAATGACTTCTTTTCCTTGCAGGAGCAGCCTCTGGATCCATTCATCGATTATTCTCACAATCCCATTAATCTTCTCAATCATGGGTACCGATGAGAAATCAAACCTGATGTAAGTAAAGGATGATGGTGTTGACTCAGGAGGCTTTGAGAGCTTGATTAGTACTTCTATCAGTTACTCTACTTTCTCTTTTAGCTCATCTCTATTTTCCTTAGTTTACTTTAGCTTTTGGCACAACACATTCATGACATCTTGTGCATCATGTTGTCTTACCTCTGTTGTTAATTTTCCTAGATCAACCCTTGTGATTTGATAATCTGTGACCATTATATCATCTTTAGTTTTATCAACTGTAGGAGTGGAAATTTCTACAAACTTATGCCCGAGGCATCCACTAAAATCCTTGAAACTATTTTGGGTTTCTTGGCCAACTTGGTAGGAGTGACCTTGAGGGAATTGAAATCAAAGGATGGTAGGGGAACTACCACTTTCCTCTTCCTTGGGGTATGATCTATTAACCATTGAGGAGTATTGGAAAAATTTTCTCCCATTATAGGTGTTACGGTCACATCCTCAGGTGGAGGAATGTTAGCTTGTGGAGTGTTGACCACTACAAGTGTAGTGTCCGTGGAAATGGACTCAGGGAATGAAGGCATAGAAGGAAGAGGCATATCCATGGTTAAATGGGGTCCAGTGGGGAGAGGTGAGAGGCCAGATAAGATACTAGCCATGGCTGAAGAACTTGGTGAAGAAATATTAGCCAAGGAAGGCTGAATGGGAGGAGGGGGTAATGATTCTGAAATTAGAGCTTGAGAGATAAGAGGAAGACTTACCTCTGATGAACTGTCAGCCACAAGAGGAATGGAAGGTTGACCAATATCTTCTCCTGAAGGAAGATTTCCTTTTTTTGGTGGTGGAGGTGAATCAAGAACCTTAACCATTTGTGGGAGAGTGATCATTGATGTGTTCCCTTGCTCTTCTTCCTGTCTCACAAACTTAACATTTATTGGCCTCTTGGAAGGGTTCTTATCCTTTTCCTTCTTTCCCTTGGAGGGTCCCGCTTCTAAAGTATCTAGCTTTGAAGAACTCCCTTCTTTATAACTCACTCCCTAATAAATGAGCCATGCCTCAGTACGGGCAAGAATTTGAGCAGCTCTTCTTGCAATAGAAGCTTTCTCAGCGATGGACCAATCAATGGCTAAGAATACATATTGGTCTTCATTTAACCCATCATATGAGGTGTCAAGGAAACTCTCATCATCGGTGGTGCCCTCTGGGATGTTAGATAAATCTAGCATCTAAATTTCTTCAATTGTCAACCTGCTATTGTCCTTTCTTCGGATGGCAACTTCATCCCGAAGATAAACCCAAATGTCTTCTATGTTGGGCACATGTAAATATAAATCCCCGTACGATTTAAGGACTCCTCGGAAATCAAACCCATCTCTGTGCTTCATGCACTTCTTTAACTTATCCTAAATCTCGTCCACCACATTCTTTGCTTTAATCACTATTGAGCATGTGTACCTTCCAATGGAAATAGGGAAGGATACGGTGGCCTTGTGCTTACTCTATTGTAATTTGTGAAAATCTAACAATTGTCTAACCAACTCCATCAGAATCAACTTATCACCTGGGAACCTGGGAAATCAGAAAGGATCATTCAGGTACATGACAACCTGAAGGTATGTGAACTTCTTGAATTTTAATAAGATACTACCCTGTTTCGATACTTCGGCCCATGCCTCATCAGAGACTCTTCTTTTCCTCAAATCAGAGTTCAACATGCAAATGTTCTCATAAAATAAAGCATTATTCACTCTTCTGAATTGATCCTTGGACCCCTCCATTGTCAGCTGAGGGAAATATCTATATGTATGTTTTGTTGACCTACTTCCCTTTGCCTCTAATCCTAGGTAATTTCTCATTCCAGCTATTGCATAGGTAACATATGATGACATATAGAAATTGCTAGTAGTCAAGACTCTCTTCATCTAGGAATCAATTTTATTACTTATAAGACTGCTCCAATCAATCCCTTGTTCGTTCTTCTTTATAATGACCATGAATTAATACATCCACCCGTGGAAGTCTCTTGACTCGGGGAGTCCAAATACTCGACTCAACAGGGTGATGAAGTCATTGATTTCAAGGATGAAATCACTCCTGGGGACAAACTTGGGAAACCTAGAGATGACTGGTTTGGCCTTGATCAAGAAATTTTTATTCACATGCTTGATGCAATCTTCTTGATCTTTGTCCCAGGATTTCTGTGCTGACTTAAGGTCTACATCGACATATTCCTCGAAGTCGGGAAATCTTAAGAGGTCATCGAAGTAACCTCTGTCAAACTTCACTATGGTGTCTCCTGCTTGATTTTTCACTGAGCGGGAATTTGAGTCATAATTAGAAGCATAGGCCAAAATCAAAACGGGGCATAGAGCAGACATTGGGAATCCTGTTGTGAGAGGGAGGCCACTGCTGGTTATTGACTTCATCTAGGGACTTTGAGAAGAATCCTTGGATTTGTTCCAAAATTCCTTGATGTCTATGTTACCAAGCTCCGTGTCTCAGACATCGTAATTGCAATCTATGTAGGAAGGGGATTCCATTTTCTGGTACTTGTACTTCATCTTTCCTGACCTGTCTGATTTATCCTTAGATGATCTAGGATCCGACATGAGAAGTCTTGAAGAAAGAATGTTTAGATGAATTCTATTTGAACAATTGGGCTTGGAAGCTTGCTGACAAACTCTATAGATCCGCCACAGTAACCAAGAATGCTTAGATGACTTCTGTTTGAACAATTGGGCTTAGAAGCTTGCTGAGAAACTCTATAGACCCACCACAGTAACCAGAATTTGAGACTTATAAGACACTTCGTGAAATCTGACACACTGCAGATTATATCGTAAACTAAGTTGTGTCAGACACTTCGTGAAACCCGACACAAAGGCGGAAATCAAGTGATGTTGAGCACCCTATGGAATTTGATACTCTGTGGAAGTTGGAAGATGTCAGAAAATCTGTGAAACCCAACACAAGCAAAATTCGGAGGATGTTGAGCACTTTGCAAAACTTGATACACTTCGGAAACCAAATGGTGTCGGACACCTTGTAAAACCCAAATCAAAGGCGTCAGGTTTCTGTGATGTCCGAACAGGTAAAATTTCCACCAAGCTTGTAAGTTAGGTTTTATATATTATTCCCAAAAACTATAAGAGTATACCCATGGAATAAAATAAGAAAACACCTAGGGTGAGTTTTCAAACAAGGGGTTTCTTGGGAATACAACAGAAAATGAAGAAAAAAGCCCTAAACCCTAAACCCAGAGGCAAGAAAAAGCAAAGAGGAAAAATTCTGAAAGAATACTTCAAAAACAAACCCAAAGACTACAAAATGATAAGAAGATAAAAATACCTTCAATAAATTCAAAAAATGGTCGAAGATGGATCACGAAATCAATTGAGAAGTTCAGTCGGATTTGGAGGTCGAAGGAGCATGTACGAAAAATCCATGTAGCGAAAATATGTCAGGTAGAAATGACGTGTAAAATTTGACTATTTATAAAACCCTAACATTTATTACACCTCCTCCAACTCATGTGCCAACTAACTGACAACTTGACATTAATGCCATGTCATCATGCTTAACACTCTGAAAAACCTGAAACAAAGGTTTTCTTAACAAATCAGGTTTTAGGAACCAACCAACATGAAGCATGTAAAAGACATGTTTGGATGCTATCGAGTTCTGAAAACCCGACAGAAAGGATCATTTTGGGTTTCGGGAAACAAGCAACATGTAACATGTTTTTTGTAAGGTATGTTCCGATGCTCCCGGGTTCCGAAAACCCGATACACTGGCATGTAATCAGGTTTTGAGTTCCGGGAAACACTCGACATGAAGCATGTAAAATACATGTTTGCATGCGATGGAAACCCGAAAACCTAAAAAATCACCTTCAAAGGGCATGTTTAGGAGGTTTTGTCAAAAAAATTCTATGGTTATCTCAATTTTAGCTGGAATCACTAAAAACGAGATAACAGCTGGCTCCAGTTGGGGAATTTCTTTGAGATATCAAAGGAAGAGAACTCATATGAATAATCTTTATCCATTGGGCTATGGAGTTGGAAGAAGAAAAACCGAAAACAAAACAAACAAACAAAGAAAAGAAAACAAACACACAACAGAAAATAAATTATGATACAGTGTAAGAGAGCATCTTGCATTACTGGTGGAATATGTTAAAATCTTGGCCACTGAACGGTAGAGGGAGCAACTCTCCATCAAGATATGATAGACAAAATATATTTTCACCATTCAGCTGATGTATTTTTAAAGGGCCTTTCCATAAGGATTTAAACTTGCCATGCATCCCTTTCTGCTCTCTTCTCTTGTCCTAGAGAAGTACTAGATCTCCGAATTGGAAATCACATTGCTTTGATTTCTTATCAAATATCCTTTTGAATTTGATCTTATGGTCTGCAATTCGATCCACCACCTTACTCCATTCTTCTTCTATCCTGGCTAGGTACATTATCCTTTTCTCAATAGAACTTTGAAAAGTTTCATCCTCAATTGTTTTAGCCAACCGTAAGGCTAGAAATTCTACAGAGATAGGTATCTTAGTGTCAATTCCATACAGCACCTAGAATAGGGACATTCCAACAGATCATTTAGGAGTAATCTGATCGGCCCAAAATGCATCATATAATGCTTTTTGCCATGTCCTCTGATTCTCATCGACCAAATTTCTGATTATGATCACCAAGTTCTTGTTGCTTTATTTGGCCTGACCATTACCTTGGGGGTAATAATCAGATGAATGAGAAAACGTGATCCTAAATCCATAACAAAATTATATCAACTCATGGGATGAGAAATTGGAGGCGTTGTCGGAAACAATCTTGTGAGGCACATCGAATCTAACATTTATATTTTCTTTGAGAATATTACAACCAACTTCAGAGGTAGCTTGTTTGATTGGAACAACTTCCACCGAGTTGGTGAAATAGTCTATGGCAGTGAGCACATAATTATGACCGACACTAGATGCAGGATTCAATACTCCAATGAAATCAATTCCCCATTGGCAAAAAGGTTCTTCAATCACCACAGGCTCAAGGGAAGAGCTACTAGCTTAGGATGACCAACAAAATGTTGACAAGCTTCACACTCAGCCACCCATTCATTTGAATCTCAGAAGAGAGTAGGCCAATAGTACCTGACCTGTAAGATTTTGTAAGTCATTACGGAAGAAGAGAAATGTCGTCCGCATGCTAGATTGTGGAAGGAATCTAGCAACCTTACCTGCTGAGACTTGTCAACACAACGCAGGAATACACCATCAATACCTTTCTTATATATACCATTGTCCCAGATAATGTATCTTGCAAATATGGTTTAACTGTCCTCTTTTATTTTTGGATTAAATGTGGGGGACACTCGCCATAGGTTAAAAATAAAGTGATATCTGCATACCATTCATCAGTTGTGCTTATGAAAAGCACTTTGGGTAATTATGAAGAAATACCTTCAGTTTCTTCGCATTCTGTATCAACATTGTTTTATGAGATCAATTCACATAGGCCTCTTCCTCGCACCAACTTGGTAGGTCTGATGTCCAAGTCATACTCCTGGACTTTGGCTATCTAGTTACCCCATTGACTTCCCAACTCTTGTTGGGTCAGAATGGATTTAACTGCGGTATTAGGAACTAGAACAAGAGTGTGGGAACTCAAGACATAATACCTAAAATGTTTCACCACTCTCACCACTACATAAGCATGCTTTTCAATCTACGACATCTTCAAGTCATGTTCCTTTAGACGGAAACTCATGAAAGCAATGGGAGCTTCAATTCCTTCCTCATTTTCCTACATTAGGATGGCTGATACTGTATGTGTGGAAGCATAGCTGTACATGATGAAATATTTATTGAATTCTAGGCTTACTTAAATAAGAGCGTGACCAATTTCCCTTTTGACTTCTTCAAAAGCAAGCTTCCCTTCAGTGCTCCATCGAAATAGATTTTTATCTTTCATCATTCCAAGGATATCCTTGGTTTTATCAGAAAAATTAGGTACAAATCTTCTTAGGAAATTGACCTTCCCAAAAAATGAATGCACCCTGATTTTGCTTATGGGTAGGGTAAGGATTTGAATGTCCTCCACCCTCTCTGGGTCAATCTTGGTTCCTTCTCTAGTCACGATATGACCCGAAAACTTTCCTTCTGTCACTTTGAACATGAAATTTTTAGGATTTATTGAAATCCCATGATGCCTGCACCTTAAGAGTACCTGTTCCAGGTGATCATATTGATCACTTCAATTTTTAGAAAAGACCGTCAAGTCATCCAAATACACAACTATGACCTTGCCCATTAAATCTCTGAAAGCTAAGTCCATAGCCCTTTGAAACATGGCTCTAGCATTGATCATACCAAAAGGCATCCTTTTGTAAGCAAAGGTTCCCCATGGGGTAGTGAGTGTTGTTTTATGTTGATCTTCAACAGCTACCTCAACCTGATTATACCCCAAAAATCCATCAAACATGGATAACATTTCTGATCCAGTGACAGTTTGTAATACCTGGTCCATGATGGGCAATGGATAATTATCCCTTAATGAAGACTGGTTGAGGTTCTAGAAGTTAACACAAATCCGGATTTCACCGTTCTTCTTTCTCACAGGGACAATGTTCGCAACCCAGGTGGAATGATGGATTAGAAAGATAATCCTTACGTCTAACATTTTCTGAATTTCTACAAGAATAGTCCCTGAGATCTTTGGGTTGTAATGCCTCTGCTCATGCCTAGAGGGTTTAACCTCAGGCTTCAAAGGAATGCTATGTTGCACATCCTTGTGCTTGAAAGACTTTAGATCCACATATGACCATGCTAGGACGTCCATATATCTCTTCAAGAGTGAAGATAATATCTCCTTTTCCTCCAGAGAACAACATTTACCAATGTTTACCATCCACAATTAACCAGCAGAGCCTAGATTAACTTGATTTACCTCTGATGAGGAAGCACCTTCAGCTTTCCTTTTATCCTAAATGAAACAGTCATGCTTGTCAAACAGACCTTCCAGAGAAACTAATCCCTTCAGAATCTTATTTCCTTTGAGATGGATGAATTCACTATCAATTTCTTGATATAAATTAGAGACAGACTCATAGAAATCTGATTACGATCATTCAAAATAAAGCTCACTAAAATAATCAGCTTTATCCAGAAAATACAATACCTATTGATCATCATTAAACACCTGCCAATGAGCTAAATTATCTAAAACGCTTGGACGATGTATGATCTCAATGGTATAGGTATCTTGTTTGAATTATGGGTGAGGAAGAAGAAGAGATGCAGAAACAGCTGTTGGTGTCGAAACATAGCACCCCTGGGACTCTGCAACGCAATCGGTCGAGACTCTCAGTGCGATTGCACAACATGGAGCTTTTCCCAAGTGTGGGACCTTGCGAAATTGGAAAATCTCTCCGGATGAAGGCCGGCTCCTATTCCTCTATTCAGATGCACCAATAAAATGCAGAGGTTTACCCGAAAAACCTAATCTAACTACCAAGGAGACAGGGAGAGAGAAATGCATAAAAATAAACCTAAGCTACGGAGGTGATGCACCGAGGAATGTTGAACACTTGCTTTGCAAAAATAAACACAGACCACATAGATGCAATACAACACCATGCACAGGTAACCAAAATGCAATGAGAGATCGAAATAACAGAAATGAATACATGAGAGGGTTTAGAATCAATCACATACATATATACATTGCTCAAAGGTCGATACAGTGCATTGCAGTGGCCAAGAGGCAAAAACGGCATCACAGTCCATGTGGGAGGCTTGAAAACTCCACAAATCCTCTTGCGAGCAGGAGAGAAGGGAGGATGCAAAGTAGAAATGCCCAACACTTTACAAAGAGCCTCTCCTTTCAATTTATAAGAGGAAAGAGGGAGAAGAGAATGATTTGGATTCTGCCCCAACCACCTCCAAGACTGCACCTATTTTCAACGAATCATGGCGGTAGGTGGGATCCTCAACAACTCAAAACATGGCAGACTGTATTTTTGAATTTTAAGAACTTTTTCCCACCCAATTAAAGATATCCAGTCGTAGTTGCGTAGAGGACGCCGAAAGCTTTCCGAAAATTCCAACCTTGTGTGAATCCAATCTCCCTGTGAAAAGTGATGGCGATCTGAATATTTCCCGCGTCAGGGTCCGTTTCCAGTCGGGTTCGGGTTTCTCCTTTGCATCTGTATCAGGTTTGGAGGATGCCTCGACATGTTTTCGCCCCATGTTTCTCCGCCTCCGAAACCTGATTTTCCTTGCGTCGGATTATCCAACCCTTGCGACATGTTCTTTGTTGTCAGGTTTACGGAACCCTTGAGCATCGGGACATCCTTTGCGATCTGCATGTTTCATGTTTTGTGTTTCCCGAAACCCGAAACCTGATTTGCCTTTAATGTCGGGTTTTCCAATCCTTGCGACATGCTTCTTTACCATGTTCTCCCGACGTGCTTCCCCGACGCTGAGACCCGATTTCTTTGATGTCGGGTTTTAGAGACCCCCTGACATGTTCCTGCGCCACCGAAACCCGATTCCTTTTGCGTCGGGTTTTGGAGACCCGACGACACATTTTCTTTGCTGTCGGGTTTATAATTACCCGGGGGTAAATATATTCAACAACAGCTAAGGTATCATCTTTATCATTGTAATCTCTTAAGACTGCTTTAATGCAAAAAGCATCAAAGAATTCTATGTTGTCCCAAACCTTGTTTCTGTAATGTTTTAGACGATCATTTTTTACCTGATAAATTCCCCTTACTTGATTCACACTCAACTCAGCATCTCCCTGTACTTTAAGATTTCAAATTCCTTTTTGTCTTTCCATTTCTAATCCTAATAACAAAGCTTAATATTCGGCTATGTTATTATTATTATCAAACTGCAACTTGAAAGCAAAGGGGAAGATCTCGAAATCCAGAGATATAAGAACCACGCCGGCACCTAAACCAGTAGTTAAATAGCTCCCGTCAAACTCAAGGGTCCAAACATTGTTACGATCTTCTTCTTTGACTTCTACAAAGGGCACCTCAGAATTCAGGAAATAATTACCCAAGCCTACATCTTCAAACAGAGTTTGAGCCTTAGGATCATCTGATTTAGTAACTAGGTACTTTGCTTGTGCTTCGGGGTGAAGGACACGAGGAACTCCATTTACTGGAATTTTAGCTTTGGTCCAATCCATGTTGATTTCTCCTCTAACATCTTTGTAAAATCCTCTTCCCAAGAGAATCCCATAAGTAGCCGAGATATCAGCAGCTAGGATAGTCATTTTTACTCTCTTTTCCAGAAATGCAACAAATGTAAACTACGCATCCTTGATTTTTCCAATCAAGGGAACTTGTTTAGTTTCCATGGAGTAACACCACCCATAAGATTTATTCAGTGTGATTCCAAGGGCATGAGATAATTTTGTGGGCATTACGTTATCAGAGTCTCCTGAGTCAATTATGCAACTGCTGAGTTTGAAACTGTTTATAAGTAAAGACAAATAAAATAGTTCAATATTTCCTGAAGAAGCAGCAGATGTCATATTACTCTGAGATATAGGCTAAGTGAGGCTAGGAAAAATTCCTTTTGAAGATGGAGGAATATGATGGCTGAAGAACAATTATTATTGATTGTTATGTTTATTAATACAAAGTGCATGCCATTATATAGGCTGCGAGAGGGAGGATAGGAGGAAAACAGTTACATAACTATTTACTAACAACTACTAACAACAATGTGTTAACAATGCGCTAACATTCCCCTCTGTAATACATTTCTCTTACAAATGTACCCCCTAAACAAATCAAACTTCACCTTACCGAGAGGCTTGGTGAGAATATCTGCAACCTAAAAATCAGTAGGGCAGTACTAGAGATGAATTTGGTGGTTCAAGACCTATTCACAAATGTAGTGACATTCGACCTCAATATGCTTTGTTTGTTCATGGAAAATAGGATTATTCACAAGCTTCAACACACCTTGATTGTCACAGTGAATGATGGGAGGTTTCTCTTCAGGAATCCCTATATCTGCAAGAATGTGATGTAACCAAATTACTTCGCACACAGCTCCTCTTACGGCACGGTATTCAGCCTCAGTGGATGAGAGAGAAACTATAGTTTGCTTCTTACCAATCCATGAGATAGGTCCAGATCCGAGATGAAAAACATATCCTGAAGTGGATTTCCTGTCATCAACGGATCTTGCATAGTCTGAGTCTGTATATCCCTGCAAGAAGAACTGAGTGTTCTTCTGATACTCCAGACCAAAGTCAACTGTTCCTCAGACATATCTCAACACATGCTTTGCTGTTATCCAATGAAATTTCTTCAGCTCCTGCATAAATCTAGCAAGATAGCTCACTGCAAAGCAAAGATCTGGTCTGGTATAAGTTAAGTAAATGAGACTCCCCACAAGCTTCCTGTAGTGAGTACCATCTACCTGTGGTGAATCCTAGAATCTAGATAATTACAAACCTTTCTCCATAGGAGTGGACATTGGTTTACAATATAACATTCCATACTTTTCCAGGATTTTCTTGGCATATTTCATCTAGGAGATGAAGATATGATTCTTCTTCTGCCATATCTCTAAGCCAAGATAGTAGTGAAGTAGCCCCAAATCAGTCATGTGGAAGGATTTCTTCAGATCATTATTTACATCATCTAAAAGATTGTCAGAACTTCCTGTGATCAAAAGATCATCTACGTACAAAACCAGAATGACAATATCTATTCCTACCTTCTTGATATACAAATTTGTATCTGAGGGGATACGAGTGAATCCATGCTACAATAGGTGATCATCAATTTTTATATACTATACCCTAAGTGCTTGTTCGATTCCATAAAGAGACTTTATTAGAGGACATACCTTGTGTGGTTGATGCTCATCTACAAACCCTTTAGGTTGGGCCATGTATACTTCTTCTTTTAGATCACCATTTAGAAAATCACTCTTGACATCCATCTGTTGAAGTTTCCATCCATTTTGTGCTGCCAGTGCATAGACAACTCTGATGGTTTTGATCTTCGTAGTGGGTGCAAAGGTCTCATCATATTCAATTCCTTCTTACTGAGCATAACCTTTTGCAACAAGTCATACTTTGTGTTTGTCGATTGAACCATCTACCTTATATTTTGTTTTGAAAATCCATTTGCAGCCAATGGATTTCTTACCTGGAGGAAGATCGACAAGTTCCCATGTCTGATTCTGAATTAGGAAATCATATTCAGCATCCATAGCCTGTTTCCAATGTGGTTGGTCTAATGCCTCATGAACAATGTTAGGTTCGATGCTCTAAACAAATGAACTCATGAGTGCAAAATTTACATCATGTCTAGCTTGACTTCGTGTTCTGACTCCCGTATAATTTCCTGGAAGTGAGTTCAGATGTGCATCCCTAATAGTATTTTGGACCCATTTTAGATGTTGGTGTTGCTACTGATGTGAAGATGTGTTTTCCAGTGTGCCAAGATCAATGAACAAGTCTCCACTCATCTCTTCTTCTCTCTGAGAAGAATCATTTTGCCCATCATCTGGATGTGTGAGAAATATATGTGATGAGGTCAATACTGGATCTCCATTGTGTGGCAGGGAGTCAAAGGACGAATCATCACATACCACATCTTGACTCTCGTAGATCTTCTTCGTCTCAGGATCCATGAGACGATATTCCTTTGAGGTAGTACTATACCCCAAGAAAAGACATGGTAGTGTCTTTGGATCAATCTTCTTCCTTCTCTTATCTAGAACATGAATATATGCAGTACAACCAAAAACTCTCAAATGATGAATAAAAGGTTTATGACCAGTCCATACCTCTTCCAGTGTCTTATTTTGCAAGATCTCTATGGGTTCCCGGTTAAGTAGATACACTACTATCTAGACTGCTTCTACCCAAAACTGATCCTCCAACTTGGTGGTCGAGAGCATACACCAAGCCATCTCCATGACAGTCCTATTGTGGCACTCGAAAATCCCATTCTGTTGGGGTGTGTAGGGTGCAGTCAGATGTTGATGAATGCCATACTGCTTCAGGTATGCTAAGAACTTCTTTAACACAAATTCCACCCCTCGATCTAAGCGGAGGAAAAGAAGAGGCTTGCCAGACTGCCTGGTGGCTTGCTGGCAGAAGGTTTATAAATTTACAAATACCTCACTCTTATTTTGGAGGAAATATACCCAAATTTTCCATGAGTAATCATCAATGATGAGCTGGCAGGGGTCCGCACAGATCGGTGTGAATGACCTGAAGATGGTTTGTAGAATGATAAGAGATCTGTTTGAATGGACCTCTATGTTGTTTGCCCACAAGACATCCTGAGAAAACAGGTAAGGAATGGGAGAGTGGAGGAATCCCTCTTACCATTTCCTTAGCACTAAGCAGATGCAGAGCCCTGGTAGAAATATGACCATATCGAAATTGCCATAGTGTAGTGGACTCTATCGTTTAAGTAGAGAGAGCAATGCTAGATGAAGTGACCGTATCTAGTGCAAATATATGGCCCTTCAGAAATGCTTGAGCAATGACTAAATCTCCCTGGGAAATGATGCAAGACTTGATCCATTTCTCAACAAAGAATTCAACTTGCATTAGATGGTTAAGAAGTTGACTCACAGACAAAAGATTTGAGGTCAAACCTGGAACATATAGCACCTTCATGAGTGTATATCTTCGTGTTCCAAGAGGAATGATGACATCACCAATCCCCATCGCAATATACTCTTGATTTTCTATAATGGTGATCGATCTCCAGTGGGCTGGTCACTTAGAGTATGGAACAACTTCTTATTGCTAGTCATGTGTTTGTTGGTGCTTGAATCAATCGACCAAACATATTCTGACGACTACGAAGTCTGTGAGACTAGAACAATGTCAGAATGAGTTGTGTCTAGAACCTCTTCATCAGAGGTGGCATCCTGCTAAGCAGCAATGTGGCCCTTCTACCTCTGATTACGAGCACACCATCTAGATTTCTTGGAATATCCTTTGCTAGAAGTGCTCTCTTCACCAGAGTTGCCATACTTGTGACCGTTGTAATAACAGTTCTTAGTCGTGTGCGTATCCGTGGAGAATATGTGGCACCATCGACCTACCTTATTGTTCTGCTACTTATGGGGTGGCCGTTGTGGTGGCCACTGCAAAGATTGCTGATGAGGATGCTACTTCTGATTCTGGGGGACAGACTGCCCTTTCCGAGGTTTATGCTTTTGCCTCGTGATGAGATCCTTGTCTTCGAAGGCTTCTAAAACATTTTGCATGGCTTCTTCCTGCTAGAGATAATTCACTAGGGTGGAGAAACTCACCTCCTGTTGAGTGATGGTCAACGTGGTGATCAGTGTCCAAAACTGGGAAGGAAGAGCTCACAAGGTGAGTGGGACTAGTAACTTTTCGTGCACCAGTTCACCGAGAGCATAGAGTTCTACATGTAACTCAGCCACACACTGTAAGAAGACTTCTACAGATTTGCCATCATGCATACTCATCGTGTGAAGCTTTGTCTGAAGATGTAACTTTTTCATTAGATTCTTGGATTCGTAGATGGTACACAATGTGGTCCATGCCTGAGAGGAAGTGGTTGCTTCCCGAATGTAAGGTTGCACCTCATTAGAAAGGCTCAGGGTGATAAGCATTAGTGCTTTCGCATCAGCCTTTTCATATTTTACTAACAGATCAGCATCTATGGGAGGGGCGTCTTTGCCAGAAATGATCCCCCAAAGATCTTCAAACTGAAGAATCGTCTGCATCTTAGTTTTCCATGTGGCGAAATTTGGCCCTTTCAAGAGTTGGGCATCGGCTAGCAATATTTTTGGAGTAGACATTTTCAAAAACTCAAAAATTGTATTTTATTTATTTATTTTCAAAAATGGCTACAATGCTTACTGAAGGAATCTGTCCTGAAGATGGGATATATAGGCTCATGTAGTGATACGCGGACACTCCTATGGGCATTCTACTTTGTGTTCATCATCTGATCATAACCACGCTCAAGTTCTACACGAATCTGTCGTGCTTGACATCGAACGTCGAACCAAAAATACTCCAACAGTCCTCGGTGCACAATCTCATCAAAGAGAATGTTCCCAGTGTTGTGTAGCTCGTTGACCAAGGGAAAGAATAGTCCAGTGGTGTCTTCATTGTCACTCAATCCCCAAATATTTGATGCATTACTCGTGGTGCTTTGTGCATCTAAGATTTGAGACATACGTGCACACACTGTTTTGCAATTTGTCAACTTTTCTTACACGTACAGGGGTTTGGATTTTCTTCCACGTGGTTCTACAGGAAGTATGGCAGTCACAACAAAGAATCATGGCTCTCGCTCAGCAATGAAATTTTGAATCGATTGCTACAAATGTTGGTCACTTCAGAGAGGATCCAACAGTGTCTCCTTCCTTAGCCATTGTCCATGCACAACAAATACTCCTTGTCTTCCATGCTACAAATGATGGCTATGACTAGAGATGACATTGGCTTGGGATCTTTCCACATAGGTAGAGGATAGACATATGCTCTGGGCTCCTTCCATGCACACGCAAAGCAACCAAACTATAAACTAATGCCTCCAATTGCATGCAGGTTGGAAAAAGATGGTGACCAAGGTTTCATTTGTTTTATTTGGCGTGAACATTCTTTCCTTTTCTATGCATGGAGGAAGAGTGCATGGATGTGTTGTGCATGGAGGAAGAGTAGCGTGGGTATTAACTATTTGTCCATGATCGCTTTCTTTTCTGTCTACGCACAACAATGTTTGCTTCCTTCCTTGGTTGCCTTTTCCAGCGCACAACAAACAAAGAAATGTAAATTTGTTCCTAGATTTCTTCTCTCCCAGATTGATTTTCTCTCCATGTTTCTCCAAAGTGATGGTTCAATGAGAATTATAGAAATGTCTAAAAACAACAAAACACCAAAGAAAAACTAAATGGTTCCTCCTACAGATTCTTCATGCACGCAGGCAAAGATCAACGGAGCTCTGATACCAATGATGGCCGAAGAACAATTATTATTAATTGCTATGTTTATTAATACAGAGTGCACGCCATTATATAGGTTGCGAGAGGGAGTAAAGGAGGAAAGCAGCTACATAACTGTTTACTAACAACTACTAACAACAATGTGTTAACAATGCACTAACAGAATAGTAGCCTTGCTTCTAATGAATTTAGCAAGTTTCTCAAAAAATTTAGGGTTGGACTGAAGGTATTCGGCTTCTAACATTTGGATTTTGGTATTCTTTGCATGATAAATGATGTCGAAAGTGCTATATGAAGGAATGATGGAGGGCTTAGTTTTGGTTACATTGGTCTGAGTTGAGGTACTGGCCTTGAAAGTAGGAGAAAGAGAGTTGGAAGGTGAAGTTACCTTTTTTTAATCTCCTTTTTAGTTTTTACTAAGATGGGAGATCCTCTTTTAGCCATAACTACGGAACCTTCGTTACTTTTATCCTTGGAGCTTTCAACTGGCTTTCTGGGGTTCTAAGATTGGGATTGAGTGAAGACTACAAATGATTGTCCATCATGCTCATCTTCATCTTTCTCGTACTCCAAATAACCAATGCTAGATTCGCCAGCTGAATCGTCAAAAGACTCATCAGCATATCTTGAAGCTTCGAAGGCTTCATAATAGTCATCATCTTCTGGTTCCTCATCCTCCTCAATTATTTCAAATACCGCGTTGACATGAGGGGCTTCAATGGACAACCTGGTGGGAGCAGCGATCAACCGATTCCTATCTCTTACGGGAGCGCCATTGGTATTGTTGAAATTTTTTCTATGAATATCCTGATAAGGAATGTTGGTTACTTGTTGAGACATTTGCTTCTTTAAAGCGATCAAGTCATTGGCCATCTTTTGAATCATAGGATCAATATTACTATGAGAAGAACTCTGATATTTAGGCTTTGATTATTCTCTTCTGATCTTTCCAACTAGAATAAGATCATCTTCTATTTCAGTGGTTGTAGCTTGAGCGGTGGCCAAATCAGGGATAATAGATCTTCTTAACAAGAAGCTCACATCAAGAGGTTGAGCTTTGATGAAGAAACACTTTTTATTTTCAAGAGTAGGAACAAATAGGTCTGGAATCTTGCAGATCATCTTGTTTTGGTTATGAAGTCCCGTATGGGTTCGTAAGATTCCTTCTTCATGTGTGTAACTTGTGCTAACAAGGCATGAGAATATTCAGCTAGTTTGAACCTTGCTTCAAATACGGATCTCATGGTAGCCTAGTTGGTAATGCATGCATTCGAAAGATGGTAGAACCATTCTACTACTACACCATGTAATGTCTCAACTAAGATTCGAACAAAGACATCGTCATAAGCAACCCCAAGAATTCCACATGCAACAAACAATGAAGCGATGTGTTCATTAGGATGTTGTTTTTCATCACCGTTGAACTTAGGAATATTCTTCCATGATCCATGAGGTAGGTCATGCAACGGTGGAGTAAGGGAAAGAGGACCAATAGCTACACCCTAAGGCACAGGTTGTGCTACCATTCTTCTAAATGAAGTGTGTATAGGAATTTGAATATCTGATAAGAATAATGCACGACAAGTTGCAGAAACTTCTTTTTCTTGAGGAATCCGAGTTCTTTGGATGGGCAAAGAACTCCTTGCTTGACTAGATGCAACATTGTTGGGTGAAAGCCTGAAATTATGTTGTTGAAGAAAATCAAAGAATGGATCAGTTTCACCCGCGGCTTGGCTTGACCAAGTGAAGATCTTTCTAGCCAACTTGAACTTGAAAATGGATCTTCTTGAAAATAAGGCAAATATGGAGTCACCAGACACTAAAAGGATAAGCTTATTCTTATCAATCTGTATTCCCCAGTAGAGTCACCAACAATTTTTTTTTGGATATTTTGTCAAGACAAAATATGAGGTTCAACCAAAGTACATGGGATTAAATCCCACCTCAAAGATAGGCAAGGCTACCTGTTTATTACTAATCTAAAACACAACAAAAATAATATACAATATTCACACTAATCTAACCATTGGGGTTGGGATAGAATCCCAAAATTCATATCCATAAAAGGTGAAGATATTGTTGTTTTCCAAATGAAATTGATTAGAAAGGAAATTATTATTATGGAAGAAACACAATGGAAAGGAAATGAGGGGAACGTACTTTTTTTCGAGAAAATGCAGATCACAAAATAATCATATGATTTTTTAGACAAAAAATTTAATGTTTGAAATGATTAGAACAATCAAGATGCTAAACAAAGAATAGCTTAAGATTATGAACATAAGAACAATATCTTAAGAAAGATACATCTCACAACACAAAGTTTGCAAAATAGCATCAGCTTCTATTCCTTAAATGATTAAAAGAAAACACAAAGTCTTTCTTCTTCATAATAGTTCTCAATATTCCAAAAATATCAACCCTTTGAAATGCATAAGAATCCCTTATTTATAATAAAAGGAGTTGATAGAAAATAGGATAAATCCTAGAAAATAGTCTTTTTAATGAGAGTCCTATTTTGCTTGACTCTCACACAGGATACCAAGTCAAAATTTTCTTCCTACATGACGAAATGAAAATGAAAAAGACATGTCGATTTCAGGATTGAAATGACATGCAACATTATGCCTATTCTATTTCATCATCTTTGTCTTCCTCCAACAAATCCTGCTTGTCCCGAAATTGTTGGAACTTTCATATTATACCCTGCATCTCATCTTCATCAGGCGTGGTGGAATGATCTCTCATAACTTCGTATGTTTCCATAATATTGCTTGCGTTGCCATGAAGTTTCTTCAGTCTCTTGTTGAGTTTCCTCAGTGTTTCCAAAGAATGTTCAATTTTCACAAACCTATCAATGATTTCTAGGCCGAAGCCATAAGTTGGTTTATGTTGAATTGATTCTTGGATCTACTTGTAAAGATCATCAATAGGTAGAATACTCGAGATTTCATTCAACACCTTAGCACAGATCTCGATTAGCTCTTATTATATGTCATTTGTGCCATCGACCAATTGATAACTTGATTCCCTCAATTTTCTGAAAGCTTCATTGAGAATCTTTATTCTGAAGCTAATAGCTTTGGTTAGTTGAAAACGTTTGTCCACTTGTGGAATGATGCCTTCTTCGACCAAGATGTAAGATGGAACTTGTTTCAGCATTTGGAGAGCTTCAAAAGTTAACTCTAGGTTCCCAAATTCTACTAAAAATTCATCATCCATTTTCTCTCCATCCTTCTTTATATCCTCCAAGGATTTGTAGACTTCCACAGTGTCATCAATGACTTCTTTTCCTTGCAGGAGCAGCCTCTGCATCCATTCATCGATCGTTCTCGCCTTCTCATTAATCTTCTCAATTGCGGGTACCGATGAGGTATTGAACCTAATGGGAGTAGAGGATGATGGTGTTGACTCAGGAGGCTTTGAGAGCTTGAGTAGTACTTCATTCAGCTACTCTACTTTCTCTTTTAGCTAGTCTATGTTTGCCTTAGTTTCCTTTAGCTTTTGGCACAACACATTCATGACATCTTGTGCGTCCTATTGTGCTCCCTTCATTGTTACTTTTCCTAGATCGACCCTTGTGATTTAATAATCTGTGACCATTATATCATCCTTGGTTTTATCAGCCATAGGAGTGGAAATTTCTGCAAACTTATACCCTGAGGCATCCACTGAAATCCATGAAACTGTTTTGGGTTTCTTGGCCCACTTGGTAGGAGTGACCTTGAGTGAATTGAAATCAAAGGATGGTAGGGGAACTACCACCTTCCTCTTCCTTGGGGTCTGATCTATTAACCATTGAGGCATATTGGAAAAATTTTCTCTGATTGTAGGTGTTACGGTTAAATCCTCAGGTGGAGGAAGGTTATCTTGTGGAGTGGTGACCACTGCAAGTGTAGTGTCTGTGGAAATGGACTTAGGGAATGAAGGCACAAAAGGAAGAGGCGTATCCATGGTTAAATGGGGTCCAGTGGGGCAGAGGTGACAGGCCAGAGAAGATACTAGCCATGGCTGAGGAACTTGGTGAAGAAATCTGAGGCAAGGAAGGTTGAATGGGAGGAGGGGGTAATGATTCTGAAATTAGAGCTTGAGAGATAAGAGGAAGACTTACCTCTGATGAACTGTCAGCCACAAGAGGAATGGAAGGTTGACCAATCTCTTCTCTTGAAGGAATATTTCCTTTTTTTGGTGGTAGAGGTGACTCAAGAACCTCAATCGTTTATGGGAGAGTGATCACTGATGTGTTCCCTTGCTCTTCTCCCTTTCTAACAAACTTAACCTTTATTGGCCTCTTGTAAGGGTTCTTATCCTTTTCCTTTTTTCCATTGGAGGGTCCCGCTTCTAAAGTATCTAGATTTGAAAAACTCCCTTCTTTATAACTCATTCCCCAATAAATGAGCCATGCCTTAATACGGGCAAGAATTTGAGCAGCTCTTCCTGCAATAGAAGCTTTCTCAGCGATGGACCAATCAATGGCTGGGAATACATATTAGTCTTCATTTAACCCATCATACGAGCTGTCAAGGACACTCTAATTATCCGTGGTACCCACTTGGATGTCAGATAAATCTAGCATCTATATGTCTTCAATTTTCAACCTATTATTGTCCTTTCTCTGGATGGCAACTTCATCCTGAAGATCAACCCAAATGTCTTCTATGTTGGGCACATGTAGATATAAAGCCCCGTACGATTTAAGGACTCCTCAAAAATCAAACCCATCTCTGTGCTTCATGTATTTCTTGAACTTATCCTAAAGCTCATGCAAGACATTCTTGGCTTTAACCATTTTTGAACATCTATACCTTCTGATGGAAATAGGGACGGATACGGTGGCCTTGTGCTTACTCTGATGGAATTTCTAAAAATCCAACAATTGTTTAACCAACTCCATCAGAATCAACTTATCACCTGGGAACCCATGGAAGTATCTTGACTCAGGGAGTCCAAATACTAGACTCAACAGGGTGATGATGTCACTAATTTCAAGGATTAAATCACTCATAGGGAAAAACTTGGGAAACCTAGAGACGGCTGGTTTGGTCTTGATCAAGAACTTTTTATTCACATGCTTGATGCAATCTTCTTGATCTTGGTCCTTGGATTTTTGTACTGACTTAAGAGCTACATCGACATATTCCTCAAAGTTGGGAAATCTTAAGAGGTCATCGAAGAAACCTCCATCCAACTTCACTATGGTTTCTCCTACTTGATTTTTCACTGAGCGCGAATTTGAGTCATAATCGGAAGCACGTGCTAAAATGAACTCAGGGCATTGAGTAGACATTGGGAATCCTACTGCGAGAGGGAGGCCATTGTTGGTTATTGACTTCATCTAGGGACTTTAAGAAGAATCCTTGATTCTGTTCTAAAAGTCCTCCATGTTTATGTTACCAAGCTCCATGTCTCGGATGTCGTAATTGCAATCTATGTAGGAAGGGGATTCCATTTTCTGGTACTTGTACTTCATCTTTCCTGACCTGTCTGACTTATCCTTAGATGATCTAGGATCCGATGTGAGAAGTCTTGAAGAAAGAATGTTTAGATGACTTCTGTTTAAACAATCAAGTTTGGAAGCTTGCTGAGCAACTCTATAGACCCGGCACACTAACTAGACTTTTAGACCTATCAAAAACTTCATGAAATCTGACACACTGCAGAGTATATCGTAAACTAGGTTGTGTCAGACACTTCGTGAAACCCGACACAAAAGCGGAAATCACGTGATGTTGAGCATGCTATGGAATTCGATACTCCGTGGAAGTTGGAAGATGTTAGAAAATCTGTGAAACCTGACACAAGTGGAATTTGGAGGATGTTGAGTACTTTACAAAACCTGATACACTGTGGAAGCAAAATAGTGTCGAACACCTTGTAAAACCCAAATCAAAGGCGTCGGGTTTCTGGGATGTAAAAACAGGTAAAATTTCCACCAAGCTTGTAAGTTAGGTTTTATAGATTATTCCCAAATACTATAAGAATTTACCAATGGAAGAAAATAAGAAAACACCTAGGGTGAGTTTTCAAACAAGGGGTTTCTTGGGAATACAACAAAAAATGAAGAAAACAACCCTAAACCCAGAGGTAAGATAAAGTAAAGAGGAAAAATGCCGAAAGAACACTTCAAAAACAAATCCAAAGACCACAAAATGATAAGAAGAGAAAAATACCTTCAATAAATTCAAAAAATGGTCGAAGATGGATCACAAAATCAATCGAGAAGTTCAGTCAGGTTTGGACGTCGAAGGAGCATGTACGAAAAATCTACACAGCGAAAATATTTCAGGTAGAAATGGCATGTAAAATTAGACTATTTATAAAACCCTAGCATTTATTACACCTCCTCTGACATGTGTGCAAACTAAGGTGACAACTCAGCATTAATGCCATGTCATCATGCTTAGTGCTCCTGAAAACCTGAAACAAAGGTTTTCTTAACAAATCGGGTTGCGGGAACTGTCGACACTAAAATTTTCCTCTGTAATTTCTATTTCATTAATGTATGTATTAGGAATAGGATGTTGTTAATTATAATTAGTACTAACGTCCGATAGAAGATAACGGCGCTGCCAGTATGATGCCACCAATAATGTATAGTATAGTAAAAGTACAATTTGAATGTTGTGGTAAAAATTAAATATTTGTTGTAAGTGGTCCGGTAATGTTAAAATGTCAAAGTTGGGGTAAGTAGAGAAGTAGGGTCTACATGATTAGGAATTAGAAATATTATATTGGTAATAAGGAAAAGGAGTGAGGTCATAAATATTTTGTGTATTTTATTTGTAAAAAGTCTAAAAATGTGGAACCCATGTGAAATGATAAGGTTTATCTTATCTTAAAAGATAAGCGTACATGTACAGATAAGAGTTAAGGTATGGAATGTGATTCGTCAGAGTGGATTTCTTATCCTATCTTAGAGATAAGATGGATAAGCCTAGAAGTTCTATAAATAAAGAGGCCACCCCCCCTCATTTAGCATAGAAGGAAGTATTGAGAAATATTGTATGAGTAAGTGTGTAAAGGAAGCCATCATTTTGAAGGTATGTTAAAGAAGCCATTAAGAGGTGTAATTGTGAAGTTTCTCCCATAGTATTGGTGGAAGGAAAGTGAATTCAGTAACACTTGAAGTACCTCATGGGTGAGATTGTAACAATTTCATGTTAATATTATAATTTACTCTGATATTTTAGATTTATCACATAAAACACTCCATAAGAAAGTCTATGCTATTCTTGAATGTGACAATTGAACTTGTAGAGATTTGCAGATGTAAGGATCATTCTTCCTACAATTAACCTCTTGTGCATTAGTTAATAAGCATAGCCCCAGGAGTAATCCAGGATGAAGAACTACCTCCCAAATGTGGTCAAGCATTTGAGCTTTGATGACTCGCAACCTCAACCGACATGAATCATGCAAAATACATATGCTGGCACTTTTTTTTTTTTCGTGACAATCCCGGACATCCCAAATGATCATTTCGGGGATTTCAGAGGGACAAGTCCCCAATTTTTATACATGTTCTTTCAAAAGTATGTTCTAATGCTCCCAGGTTCCAAAAACCTTTTACAAAAGCATGTAATCAGGTTTTGAGTTTCAAGAAACACTCGAAATTATAAGCTTGTAAAGTATTTAATATACATTAAATACAGATTTAAATCCCTGAAATATCTCCTTGAAAGGGAAAGTTTAGGAGGTTTACTCAAAATATTAATTTTTATGGTTATCTCAATTTTAGCTAGGCAGTCACTGCAAAAATAACCCAACAAGGTTTGAGAACATTCTTCAATGCTGATCCTGAAAAACCCATCCCTCAGTGATGGTCCCATCCCCGAGATGTGAGATAATCTCAAATGGTGTTCAACACATCCTGTGATGGATGAATTTTTTTAAGAACGCCCCTGCAGATGCAGTTACAAATCTTCATCTGCTCTGATAATGATTCAAACCCATGGTCTGACAGCTTTCACAGGGGCCACTTTGTGCAATTCATGCAAAGCAGTTGCCCCACTAAAGTACGAAGTGAGTATGCTGCAAAAATATTTCTCCAGCAATGATATGAAAGGGGTTGGGATTCTAATTGTATGTCATTGAAACATTTGAAAGAACGGGACTGAGGTATCATGGAAGTCCCTCTTCCAGATAGGGAAACCCATGTCTGACTCGTTTAACAGGGACCAATGATTTAGTCTGACGTCTGCAGTTTCAAGCAAAGCAAAGTTTAAATCATAAGCTGAGTAATCATGTCCCTTGAAGCCTACAATGCCTACCAGTTTAAGGAGGTTAAAATTTAATGCAATGGGGAACATTTGTAATAATGAGTTCAATGTATCATTAACCCTGAAAAATTTCACCATGTTTTGTAATCATAACATGACAGTCGTTCAAATCTCCATCCCACCATGGCAGACCCGTGTATGAAACGTCAGAGGTTACCAGAAACTTCTGCAGTTTGTGTACAGAAAGTATAAATATGTAGACGGCTTTTATTTACATGGGACTAAACCCAAGCGAGAAATTGGTTTAACTGTAGATTGGGAACATTTGAATAAGAACTTAACAGAGGTCTATGATATCCCCATACCAAGGCAAATGTTCATGTCTGACAGGTCATCATGTAGCCACACTGCTGTTGTTGATACAGTGAGAAATGTCTTCTAATACAAGCCCCCTCCCTCGTAATAGCAGGTAAGACCAACACAATTCCTGTGGGCTGAGATGGGGGTAGCAGGTAGAGATTGCACTACCCATATTGATCGACCCAACCATTGCAAAAAAAATTGTGTGTTTATCCAAACTAACCCAGAATTTAAAAAATGCTTGGCTATCAATAACCCACAAACTAATTAATCGGAGTTCCTCTCACCCGCACAGATTTCAAAAGAATCGCTCAATGATTTTAATTTTTTAACCATTGAGACATAAGTAAAGCACCAATCTCACACCAGACTTAAATGATATCTCTAAGTCAAGACAGTGTCATTATCTCCATTAGGATTAAAGAATTTCAACCATACCATGAAGGCACTTCACACTGGAAATGTGATCCAAAAATCATGAGCAGTGTAATTGACGAAGTCTGTCTCTGAATACCAATTTCCTGCTCTGTCAATCAAGCATGGTGATATTGTAAGAGTAACCTCCCTTTGGAGATAGCAAGTAATCCTCAGTATGGGCAACCTTCTAAACAGGGAGGAGGAACAGTTGAATTTCCATATCTGAAATCCATAAGTAGTGGAATGAGCCGAGCAATGTGCCGAGGGTAATGCATGTATTGATACTCCAGAGCTTCAGTTTCAGTTGCGTAGCTGAGAAGTTTTGAATGAGCTTTTTGAAGTACAACATAAAGATTTAAACGAACTTACTGGTGTACGGGACGGCGTATCATTCATGTCCAAAGAGCTTGGAAATGAATCACGGATACCGTCCCGTACACCACTTGATTTGGACTTACTCTGGGTGATCGCCGTAGCACGAGTTGATATTCTCAGCCAACGATATAAATCTTCTATGACGGCCACCTCATGTCTGTCATGGAACATATTTATCGTTCTATACATTTTCCTCTAATATTGCCGGTCATAGATGATTATTACGAAATACATGGTATTTAATCACTACTTATGCAAGAATTTATAAAAGAGATTATCCTACTTATGTCAAGATTTAACTATGTACTACTGATATGCCTAATTCGCTAAGGTAGGCGTTCTCCTTTGAACATGCTCTTGCTAGAAAGTGACAAATTCCGGCGGATCCAATGTTTACAGGTTGCCGGATTTTAGATATTTGTTGTCTGCCGTGATTTAAGGATATTTATAAGTTGCAAAATATGTACTTCACCAATTAATATCCTTTGGTGAAATAGTGTGAGTTGTCTAAACATATTTCATTGAGATTAAAAGGCAGTAATGTTTCTTAGGATAGATGACAATTCCATCGATGAAAATTAATTTGGTGAAACTAACATAAATGCTAGAACTTAAATATCAAATATATTGTAAAGGACATACAATCTCCCTCCATTAGATCTTGAAAAGATTACATATAGCTAACCTCACCGAGCAAACTCTGATTGGAAAGCAACACATTGTGCAATTGCTAGGTGTATATTAAGATGATTGTATGTAATGTGGAGCAAACCCCGGTTAAGCATTATTTCTATACTAATATATTGTAATGCGGTTCAAATTAACTGATATCATTCTACTCGATGTAAACCTGTCATAAACATTGACATTTTAATGACTAGCAATATGCAAATGAGTTGCAAATTACGCCAGAGATACTGGTAGCAATCCTAATAGTTTATGAGGAGTTGTATGGTTGCGTTGATGATTCCCTGGATGTCTATCATACTGTTGCAAAGCTCTTATTTTGTTACTATGTCCATATTTTTGTTAAGACACGACCTATGATAGTCGCCAAGACCAAATGTGTTAGTCACAATATATATGACCAAGATATATGACCAATATTATTTCCAAAAAGTAAACTATAGAATTTACTTTATGAGAGAGCATAAAATCAAAATCAGGTCCCCCTTTTGAATCTCACAAAATTTTGAACAAGGATATCCATGACCAATCATTCATACTTCCAAATGTGTAAACTATAGAATACTACTTTATGAAGAATAAAATCAAAATCAAATATCTAGGATAACGATAAATATCTAGGACTGTAGAAAAATATGCTAAAATCCGGTCAACCTGGTTATGAATATCTAACAATTCGGCAAAATAGTACAATACTTAGTAGCAGGGGGAATTTGACACTTTCCAGCAATTTGGACATCTTAAATATAATTTGGCATATCACATATATGTAAAAATTGATGGTCACATTTTACTATACTCGCCAAGTCACATATGGACAATTCTATAAAATATCTAGAGGTCGTGGGCTATAAAATATCCTACAAGTATTTTATGTCGACACTGTGGTTAAATTTAACGGTGGCATCCCACAATTATTATGAAAGTCAATTATGGAAAGATCTCCTCTTTTCGAAAACAAATTTATCATCTTTATATTTTTTTCTTTATAGATATGGGGTGAAATTGATTCACCTAACAGACAATTTAAGAGAATCTATGTATAAACAGCACACACAAGTATTTTTCTCAGCTGAATTAGAAAGTTGTTTTGCTTTAATTTTACGATATTTTCAATTTCCCTCGCAATTTTATAATTCAATATGTAGCATGCTTACAATGGCATGGGAACACCCAATAGCTTGAGTTATTCATTTTTATCAGATTAATTTAGTAAAAAGTAAAAAATGGTGAAATAATAATATATGGTATAACCAAATGAAGATGACTTAGTCAGAGTAGAAATTAGTGAGATTTTGTATGAGTTTCCCAATCATATACTTTTTAAAGAGTAACCGCTTTTATTTTTTACTTTTAAAATCTTTTCTGAAGCTTAGAAGGTTTGGTAGGAAAAAATATGCATTATGACAATTGAAGTAAAAAAGGTTTTTATTTTTAAAATTAAATGCAGTAATCAAAAGTTTATTGCTATTTAAGGTACATTAAATATTCCTTATATATTTTTCATATAAAGTAAATTATTACTATTTATTACATTAGATGTTTTATATATTATGTGTACCCTTGCCCCTAAAAGATTTTTATTTTAGAAATTATTTGAGACGAAATTATTTTTTTGATTACTATTTATTACATTAAATGTCTCTATGTATATTGTTTCAAATTACCCCCACATGTAAAATTGTATTAGGATACATGATATTATTTATCATGGGGTATCATAAGTATAGAGGTGTACCTATAGGTATTATGTCATAAGTGAAAAGGTTTTTATTTTCTAATAATTAAATTGTGGTAAATGCCTCTTTTAGGGTTTGGGGTCATATAAATGAATTATTAAGATATGATATCATGAAATAGTTTTCTGGAGGTTAGGATAATGTACAAGATTAGTTATTTGTTATCCAATTTTGCCCCTCGAGTCAAAATCAATCGAACAAAACCTTGCACAAAAGAAAATGGAAAGGTTGGTTCAGCCGTGTGAGCTCACATTCAAATCCCAAAAGATCAGGTTACATGCAGGCTCGACAATGGTAATGGAAGGTGGGGAAATGAATGACCAACAGAAACGTTGAAGAAGACCAAAGCTCAAGTGAAAAAATGGAGAAAGGCTCGAAGTTTTCGGACTTCACATTTTTGGGGACCTCGGAAGGAAGAATTCGGATGGTTGAAAAAAAACGAAGAAACCTAACATCGGTAAGGTGCAAAATCGTCAGCCCAGAGCGAGTCCAAAACTTGAAAGGCAAATAAAACAGAACAGCAGAAGGTGCCATGTGTCAGCTCAACGCACCTTCAAAAGGTGTGACAAAAGTGGAGTCCCCAAACGATGCGCAGGCCCTCCACATGTCTAAGGATCTTAGAACATATAGTTGCTAATCTAAACAGAATCGGAAACCTAGGCAGTGTTCACTCGAGGCCGTTGAATCAAGGTCTAAGCATGGAAAGAGACCAGCGGAAGCCTCCACATGCCTCATCAACACAACTTCAAAGGTAAAATGCTTAAAAGGCATATCCCCAAACGAGCGCAGGCATCTCCACGTGGTCAGAGCCCGAGAAAGTTGCACCGGCCGTTGAAAAGTCTAAGCATGGGAAGATCCAGCGGAAGCCTCCACGTGCCTCATCGGCGTACAACCTCAAAGGTAAAATCCAAAGGCATGTCCCCAAACGAGCACGCAGGCTCTCCACGTGGTCAGAGCTTGAGAAATTTGCACTGGCTGTTGAAAATTCTAAACATGGGAATAACTAGCGAAAGCCTCCACGTGCCTCATCGGCGCAACTTCAAAGGTAAAATCCAAAGGCAGGCCCCTAAAAGTGCGCTAGCCCTCCACGTGTCTAGGGTCCGACAAGTTGCTCCTAATAGTCAGAAAAGCCAAAACACAAAGAAAACATAGCATGCTCGTGGACGATGTCGAGTGTCCAACCCTCGCAACTTCAAGAGTGAAAGGACGGAATAAAGTCTTGGAATCCCGCAGGGTTTCCACGTGGAGCTAACTACAAAGGTCCCACCCGAAAAGGGTTTTCGACATTATATATAGTGGGGCCTTTACTCACCCAAAGGAACGAAGCAGCATGTTCATGAACGGTGCCAAGTGTTGGCACGTCACACTCCCAAAACCCTAAAAGGCAGAAAAATCTTAAGAATCTGTGGAACTTCCACATGGATCTTGCACAGATAAAATCCAAACCCAGAGCAGTTTGGAGATGATCATAACTTTTGACTGGAAGCTCAAATTTGAGAAAAAGAGGACTTTTTAGAAAGCTCTTAACGTTTGCTACTCACCTGCCACCATTAATGAAAAATGATAAATTCAGTCTGCCATTTTTGAGGTTTTCAAGCATCTCACCTACCACCATAATGAGGTTTGGTCTTCCTTTCTTTCCCAACAAGGAACATTAATGAAGGAATGGGTTGTGTCATGGAACCCATCAATTTTGTAGGTGATTTCAATGCATTTTTGGGGTGGTTGGAGTAGGTGAATTCAATGCATTTTCTAGGGTGGTTGGAGTAGGATTTCAAATTCTTCCCTCCTTTCTATCTTATTCTTCCTATATATTGTAAGGAGGGGTAATCAATTTGGTCATCCACCAAACTTTGGAGCTTATCAAGAGCGAGGGTGTGCATATGATGATAACAATTATATAAAGAATGCTGGTCTGCCGGAGAAAATTCAAAGAATGGAGGCTGGCATGGTTTAGTCTCAGGCTATAGCACAAATGAAGGCATGCAAAATTGGATGTAGGGCATATTGTCCATGGGAAGGCCCTTTTCCAAGAAATTATAGCCCACATGAGAAGTATGAATTCATGGTTGAAATGTTGCCTCAACTTGCACAATGGACCGAGTAAATAGAGGCCTACGAGCTTGGTGCCAGACAACCTTGTCATTGGGTAAGTCCACCACCTCATACCTTTTCTTTTCCTCTTTCTCAATCAATATCATCGCAACAATGTCATGAGTCTAGTTTCTCACTTGCTTCCCTAAGTGTTGATTTCCCTTCTCCATCTTCTAGTCTCCCATCACATCTTAATTTATCTTCCCTTTTCCCTTCCAAATCCAAGTCCCCTCCACAAGAGCCAAAATAAATACCTTCCCCTTCACCACAAATAAATAAAAAACTAGTGGAGACCCCATCCTCTACTCCTCCTACTTTCCTGAGTCCAGGGTGGGAAGAGACTAAAAAATCTAGTCAAGGAGAGCAGCAAGAAGAAGAGCCAAGAAAAGAAGAAATGATTAGAAGCTTGGTGAGCTTGGCTCTTAGATTCGGGATTGATTAAATCCCCTTGATGGAGAAACCTATGGAGGATGCTGAGGTCAAGTGACAAATGGTGGAGGCTTCAGTTACAGCACAAGTGAGGGAAGAAGCAGCTACTCTAAATCCAAAAGGGGAGTGCATTCTAGTTGTGGAGGAGAACCATATAGTTCCAGAGGTTTCAAGTACATAGCTGGCCACAAACAAAGCTTCAGTTCTTCCTCCCACCTCATCCCCTTCAAAATATAATCTCGAAGAAGAGTTTTATCATTTAGACTTCATGTTTGAAGATGAGGGAGACCATGGTGAGAAATTTATAGATCAGGAGGACACCGTTGAGGAGGTCGCACACACGCAGCAGGACAACAAGGAGGCAGATTATTTGTCTGACTTGGAGGATTGCTTTGATGGAGAAGATCCCTAGGAGATCACATCATTTTCTCCTCCATCACCCACCCTCCAAGCACATGAGTCTGTTGTCACGAAGGAGGAAATTCAATTACAGTAACCTACATTTCCCAACAGTCGTATGGAACCATGGTTGGAGGATCTTAATCTTCCATGTTCTTCTCAGGAGGAGGAAGGGAACATTGATGACACCATTTCCACACTAGTCATCAAGGTAGAGGATACATTTCTTGCAAAACTAATGCAAGACAAAAATCAGCATGCAAACATCCTCTTTTTTCAAGAAGGTCCGCAAGAAGACTCCATTTTTGGAGTTAAATTTCAGAGCAAAGGGTACATCCATCGGATCATACCTTGTCCAGTAAAATGCTTGGCTTCATTGGAGCCAAAAGAGGATATTCCACCATTCATGCTCACTCCAGAGCATGGGGATGAGTTTCAGAGTACCAAGGATCAGTTGTAATGCCTCTTCAATCCAAATATAGAGCAAATAAAAGAGGTATTTGTCTTATTTATAGTTGATACCTTGATGATTTGGGTGGAGGATCGACCTCTTATAAGTTTTTCAATTATAATAACAACCATGTTTAGCGCCAAATCATATACATGGTTACCTATTTTTAGAAAGGGAAGCTACTTCTCCCTGTCAGTTGTAGGATTTATTTGAGTTCCCTTTTCTTCTGGTTAGCATAGAGTAAGTAGGTTTTCTTCCAGCTAAAGAAGTGCATATGCACATTTTTCTTGTTGTAGTTTAGGACTTAGTTTCCCTAAGTGCTTCAGAACAGGTTTTATTGCTCCTAGGTTGAATCATTATGCAGTTCAATGTGCCTCCACAGGTGAATGTTGTAGTAGTCCATTTTAGCGACAGGTGAAAACTCCAGGTCAAGACAATTTTCTACTCTCAGAAACCTCATTTTCAATATTTTCTTATGAAAAAAGAGAGTGCGCGCAGTGGGGTGAGTTCCAAGATCACCAAGCACAAGATAAATATTGGGATATTATTCATGACTCTTTTCCCAATGGATACTTCAAGGCCACTGATCACTTCATCTAGCAGGCAGATGTCCCTGTGAGTCACCAAATTGTTATCTAATTTTACCCCTCTGGAAAAATTGATCAAACACGACCTTACACGGGATAAAATTGAATGGTTGGTTCAGTCATGCGAGCCCACATTTCAAATCTAACAATTAGGTTACAGGTAGGCTCAGAAATGGCAATGGAAGGTGGGGAAATGAATGGCCAATGGAAATGTTGAAGAAGACCAAAGTTCAAGTGAAAAAATGAGAAAGCTAACTCAGGAAGTCAAAATTGAGCCCAGAATGATTCAACTCGAAGAAAAGCAACGAACTTGCAAAAGGTGCCATGTGTCAGCTCAACGCAATTCCAAAAGGTGAAACGGAAATAAAAATAACCACAAAAGGTGCCATGTGTCAGCTCAGCACACCTTCAAAATGCATGAAAAAAATGGAGACCCTAGGGACGTGCTTGCCCCCCACGTGAATCTTAGCACATATAGTGGATAATTTACAGACTCCAAACCCAGGAAGTGTTCACTCGAGGTCCGAATTGGCTAAGTATAAAAAAGACCAGAAAAAGTATCCACGTGTCTCTTCGGCGCACTTTTGGTATGATGCTTAAAAGAAATATCCTCAAACAATCACAAGCTCTTCACATGGTTAGAGCCCGATAAAATTGCATCGACCGTTGAAAAGTCTAAGAGCCAACATAAGCCTCCATGTGCGTCATCAGCGGAACTTCAAAGGTAAAATCTAAAGGCAATCCCCAAATGAGTGCAGGCTCTCCATGTGTTTAGAGCCCGATAAATTTACATTGGTCATTAAAAATTCTAAGAGCCGGCAGAAGCCTCCAGATGCCTCATTAATGTAACTCCAAAGGTAAAATACAAAGGCAGGCCCTCCACGTGGTCAGATTATAAAAAGGCATAACCGACCATTAAATCAGCTAACTATAAAAGAGTCAGTAGAAGCCTCCACATACCTCATCGGTGCAACTCCAAAGGTAAAACCCAAAGGCAGGTCCTCGAATGAGAGCTGACCCTCCACGTGTCCAGGGTTGGACATAGTATCTTTTCCAAATAGAAGAGACTTAGGCAGAACACAAAGGAAGTAGAGTAGGCTCGTAGACGGTGCCATGTGTCGGCACATCACACTCCCAGGACCCTTAAAGGTAGAAAAATCTTAAGAATGTGTGGGGATTCCATGTAGATCTTGCATAGATAGACTTTAAACCAAAAGCAGTTTGGAGATGATCATAATTTTCGAATTGAAGCTCATATTTAAGAAAGAGATGAATTTTTGGAAATCTCTCAACATCTGCTACTCAACTGCCACCATTAATGAAAAATGATAAATTTAGTCTGCCATTTTTGAGGCTGTCAGGATTATCACCTACCACCATAATGAGGTTTGGCTTTCCTTTCTTGCCCAACAAGGAACATTAATTAAGGCACGGGTTGTGTCATGGAACCCATCAATTTTGTAGGTGAGTTTAATACATTTTTGGGGTGGTTGGAGTAGGTGAATTCAATGCAGTTTCTTGGGTGGTTGGAGTAGGATTTCAAATTCTTCCCTCCTTTCTCTCTTATTCTTCCTATACATTGTAAGGAGGGGCAATTTTCTAAAGGTTAGACATTCTCGTTTTACACCCTTCCTTCTCCTCTTTCTAAAAGTGGATTTGTGGAGCCTAAACCTCCCATTCAAACTGTAAAATGTAATCTTGCCTCTTGGCCATCGTAATGGACTATATCAAATCTTTAGAGCAATAGTATAAGTCTATGGATAATTTTAACCCTCTCTTATCTTCATTGTATCTTCCTTATCTCTCATTACAACCTTGTTATTTTTGCATGATGGTTGTATTACACTTTTGATGGTTTGTGTTTAATGGCAAAGCAGGTGTTCAACATTCCTTTGGTGCATCACCCTTGTTATTTTAGGTTTTATTTCTTGCATCTCCTTGACCCCATCTCCTTAGAAAGTTAGAGTAGGTTATAGAGTAGATCCTCTGCAATATGAATGTGTGCACCTGAACAGAGGAATATGAACCGGAATTCAACTGGAGAGCTCTCTTGATTCGCAAAGTCCCACACATTGGTATAATCTCCATGTTATGCAATCACATTGCGATTCTCAACCCATCGAGTTTCACACATTCAGGGGTGATGTGATTACGCATCAACAAGAATATCCATGTATGGTGTAAATTGTATACCTTGGGAAATTAAATAACAAAACCACATTATATGGCTCATGAAAAAAATATAAATACCAACCCTGGTATGAGCTCTAATTTCCTAGATAGGGATCCTAGTAATCTTTTGTTATCATCTAAAAAATTACATCTCGTGGTTCAGCTATAATGTCTAAATGATAGTGGATGTAGTCATTCTTGTAGAATTATGTCAACCATTTGATGGCCTTGTTTGTTATACACTCACATTTCTACACCCATGTCAACAACACACATTGATTAATTATATATATATTTATCTTTTTCCATTTCATATTTCTAACATGGGAATTTCTTTTCTTATTCTGTGATGGCCACCTCAAACTCTCAAATAACTCTTAGGTCAAGGTAGGTTTTGGATATTGCCCTTCAATTTTTTTTAAAAATTAATTATATATTATTAAATATATATTTAATATTATTCTATGTTTATTTAAATGTTTTTATGTTAAAATAATAGAAATATAAAAATTCAAACATCATCTCTCATTTCTAAAATATTGCAATGAATGGGCCCACTATACTATATTATTTTTGATGTTCACCTGCACACCCCAATGTTTTGAAGAAGAAAAAACAATCTTATATACTTAATGTGTTCAATAATATCTTAGTTTTATTAATAATTTGTTAGTGGCCTGAGCAAAATGTGTTCGACATGAACTTTTATTTTTATCTACAAATCCGTGTTATTATTCTAGGTCCTTGGCATTAAGCTTAAGATATACAATCTACCAATTTGGTGTTTAATAATATGTTAATTAATTTTTATTTATTTGGTTGCATAAATATTTTTCAAGTATAAAATTATAACATATTATTGGATAACCAGAGTACAAAAATTACAATAAGACAAAAGATACAATTCTACAATGTATCTTAAAACTATTTGAAATGTTTTAACTTAGTGTACAAATAATTTTGTATATAAGTAAGATTACAAATCTATTGTTGAACTTCATCTATTTTTCATCTATTTTTTATCTATTTTTTGTCCATATTTCATTGTGGTTAGTTGTTTGATATGTCCCTTATTTCAATACAAGGATTTAAAACCATGCACTAGATTTATATTGTTGTTATAGAATGAAATGAAAATATCTATTAATACATAACTAAACAAATATAATATGCCTTACAGTTGACACTATGAGAAAGATAAATCCTAAAATTACATTTTAGAAATTTTCTTGATAAAATGTTCTTATTATCAAGATGGATGTGGAGCCAAGAGGTAATATATATAGATCATTGTAAGAATAATGTATTCAATTATACATAACATCTTATGTATTTAGAATAAAAATAATCCCAATTCCTATAGGAATTATGTATTCAATCACTCTTTATGCCTTTACAAATTACTTTTACTAATATTAATATACAATTAACACCAACTACTATGACCAAGATTGTAGCTCTATTGTGAATCAACCATTTATAGATTGACATATCATATATCAATTTTAAGGTATCTAGCTTTAAGAGGAATTGGTTTAATCTCAATCCATTACATTTATCTCAATAAAATTGTAGGAATTTAAGAAGATTTTTTTGTTTTTAAAATATCATGCACTAAAGATGATGAAGTCAATACTATGTTAACTTATTTTTTAAGGGTGAAAGTGAATTTTTTTATAACAATCAAAGAATGACATTGTATCCTTAATGTGTTTTAAATAAATTCAAAACCACAAATCCCTTTATTGAAAAGCTCGAAACCATGTAATCAATTTTTTAGGGGAGGAGGGAGAATATATCATTGACGACACAATCAATCTATTTCACTACATGTACGTGTTAAAGATGCTTGACCCATGTTTGAGTGAAGTGTCGAGTTCCAAATGAGAAATTAAGAGGTCAATTTGCAAGCTTTTAGCAAGCCGTCCATATATGGGGAGCCTTGATTTTTAAATAATTTAGCATTTTCAATTATTTTTCATTGAAGTTACTTTTTTTTTAGTAAATAGTTTGAATATATATTTTATAAGGATTTCCAAGGTTTGTTTTTTTTTTAAAGATTTGGCAAACCAATAGGAGACAAAATATTTCTCTTATTGAAGTTAATTATTTTTAAGTAAAGATTTTGAATTTATATTGTATAAGTATTTTCAATGCTTGTTCCTTTGAAAAGATTTAACAAATCATTTTGAGACAAGATGTTTCCCTTGATTCCTTCCAGCGATGACATCCGATCCACCTTTATGTTTAGGCTAGGTACAAAGAGACCAAATAGTAATTATGGTGAGGGCTAATTATATTTTTTTCATTTTTCAATGGAAATTGTACAATACTATTATTATTTTACATAAAAATTTAAGGTGATTAAATAGTAAGGTATGATAGGACACTCCCCTTTTTTAAACACATCTAAATTGATAGAATGTATTTATTCATGTTAATCCCAAGGACCTAAGGATATTCTATTTATCAAATATACCCAACTCACAATCCCTTTTTGTTGGTATGTGTTAAAATTTATGTGTTGATAGATGACTAGATAACGCCTCTTACACCTTCACCCTTAAATATATTTATTTCGAATTTACTCCGTGTACTTCCATTTTATTTAAATAATCAACTTAATTTTTGGTATATATATGTATTATATACGCCCCAATATATATATATATATAATAATGGCCTAATTTCAGCGGTCCTTTTACAATGTATAATAGCTTTATTTAAATGATAAATAAAATAAAATTTCAAGACAGCACGTAAAATTCAAGAAAGCTATTCGTAAATTGAGCCCTGGTGCTAATATTCTTCTCTTTTTTAAAAGCAAATAAAAAAGCGTGTTCCATACGGAAAAAAATAAAGAGTCTGACTCATGTGGACAGCTGGAGCATGGAAATTGAGTCGTTGTGAAAAGCTATTGTGTGTTATAAATGGGCGGAGGAGGAGTGCACAACAACTTTTTTTCCCCACAACAACCACCACAGGAGTCGCCATTAAAACACAGACTGGAGCACAGCCTCCATTAAATCTAGCGCAGATACTTTCTCTACAGGGGTTGGACGTGTAAATACACCATGGATATACACCATAGTGGGACTCAAAGTTTGGGTGCTGCCTTATGAGTATACGTCCTATTCCCCTGCAAAAATCCCGAGGTTTCTCAAAGCGCGTGAAAAGACAATGTCTGAGACTGATCCATCGTCCCCGCTCAAGGTCTGTTAATATATTCATTATGTATATGTACGAACTTTGGGGTTTTGCTTGTTGCTTTGTTTTTTGGGGAAATGGTTTTTTTAGTAAATGAAGTAGGCGTAAGTTGTGATTAGAAGTTATTTTGTCACAAAGATGGAGCACGCGGATGAGTTGTGAGTAACCCAACCATACGTGGCAATGGATTTAATGCTTGTGTAGGGGATATAATAATTTTGCAGGTGGAATTGTTAAGCTTTTTGTTTTTGCATTATGTGTTCGATTCTGTAGGATTTAATTTGTTGCAGAGCCACTGTATTTTTTTTCACATTTGATTTACTTTGGGGGTTTATGCGTCTGTTTCAGAGATCGCGTCGAATCATGAGCTTAAGTCCCAATGAGGGACTGAAATTAGGCAGCTGTTCTGCAGATTTACAAGAGACACCAGCAGATTTGGCTAGGAAACGGCGAAGAAGAAATTACAAATTGCGACGACATCACCAAATTCTTCAACAGGACATAGGCGACATGCTCCGGAAGCTTCCGTCATCGCCCAACGAAGAGTATTAGCAACAGATTCTTTAAATCCCAACGTCAATGTCGCCGGTTCGAATCCCTCCGAGGCAGAGAGGGTGATTTACCAGCCAGAGAACCTCTTCGAAAAGGCCTTGATGCAAGGTTGGACACAATGCTCCTTGTTTCATGCCTCACTGTCATCTTTCACTCCCTCTTCAAGTTTCGTGGCTGCCGCGATTATTTCCTGCGAGGAGATTACATTATAGCTCTTTATTTTCTCTTAAAGTTGTTTATTCTCTGTATTTTTTGGTTATCTTTTTGTTCGGTTTTTAACATAGCAGTGCAGAGCATATGAAATTCGTTTTCTAAATCACTCGCTGCACATATATGATCCTTTCTTTTTAGTACAAATCTACACGATATTGATTAGATTATCTTTGGAGTAACTTATTCATACTGATTTTTATCCTTTCATTTCTTTCTACGAATCTGAGGTTCTCTTAAAGGTTCTCCTTTGATTCTCTCGTCAATTTGTTTTACTCCAACTCTGTGTGATCGTATGCAGGTGTTTCATCATGGACATATGATTACTACCATCACCGCCAGTTTTTTATATTTCATGGAGAACTCATGGTTAAATTGCCTCTTTTGCATAGTCTTGTTTCAGCTTCTCTTTCTACATGCAAGTACATTGAACACTCTCAATAACATCCCGTGAATTGTGAAGCTCTGTTTACTACAATCCCAATGACAGTGATGGTGATAGTTTGCTTCTGAGTAATTGTTTTCCCTGCCTCTTCCCTTTGTCACGTCCCTATGGATATCAGGAATTATATATACATTTTTATTAGCATTTATTTTTAAGTTTACATGCCATCTGATCTTACATAGGTGAATTGGTGTTGTTTATGGGTATGTGTCGCCGAAGAAGGGAAGCCACAAAGGCTCAAAAAAAAGATGAAGAGGTAGGGATCTCTAGGCTTGTGTCCATTACTCTCCATCATTTTTCATGCCCTTAGTTAACTGATTGTAACAGAAAATTTTGCCTACTAAATTCTGTCTGCTAATTTTTTTTTATAGTTTTCTAGCTTGAAGCATGGTCTTTTTCTGATGGTTTTCTTAATTAACAATTTCACTCAAATATGATTTCTGTCCTAGCATAAAAATAAAATATAAGTTGCAACATATGCGAGTAGATACACCTTTGAAAGCCCAACAGAATGCGAATGTGAGGATAATCAAGCTTAGACATAACCTGCCAAGAGCGTTTCTGTTTCTGTCTCTTGGACGAGGATTGGGAGTTTGAGCCAACAAAGAAGCTGCGATTAGTTAAGCTAGATAAAGTCGCCATTCCAGATTATTATATGCAAGTCCTTTTCTTGAGATTTGAGATGGTTTAAATGGATTTCTTGACCAGTTACTCGTGTGAAATCCGAGTGGAATCTGGAACGTCTTGTTGCTCTAGATCTAAGTGGCAACACAAAATTCCCATCCGTTATTCGAAAAAATTGGAACGAAAAATCCCAGCATAAGGTAATGTCTCATTTCCCTAACATTAATTATGTGAATATATATTTATGTATATCTAATGTAATGTATTTCTGATCGTAGAGGCCCAAACATCTTAAATTTCTTCTCCTCAGTATGTGTGTATATCTCAAATGATTTATACCTTATTAGGCTGTACTTGAAATAATGTTGGGGAATAAAAATGTTCTGGAATTAGTCCGGCGATTTCCTGATTTCTCCCTTATTAGGCTGCCGCGTATAATATTGGAGCTTTCTTCATTCCATTTCTTTGTCAGGAGGTATTTGAGTAGGTTTCTGATTTTCCCTTAAATAAATAGATAGATTTGGTTTGGATTTGTGTGTAAAATATGTATTTTAAAAGTTGTGTGTTGTGATTATTGCTATAACGGTTGCTTTCGTATCTGTTTTTTATATTTTATTGGAAAGAAAATATTCTGCATAGTTGGGCTGATTTTCCTCTTTTAGTGAAATTCAAATTCGGTGTCTACCGAGAGGAATCAATCATGCCTGCGAGAAAATTTATTATTGAAACTTAATACTACAAAGATCTTAGCTTCTGATTCAATCAGTATTTACCTTTTATTGGAAACATGATATTTGAAACTTAACGGGAAATTTAATATTGATTTCTACTTGAGAGTGTAGGTTAACAAAAGTTGCTCATCAAATGTATCCTCTAATATACTAATTATCCAACATATCCTATGTTCCTTAAGAAGTAAATGTGTCAATTCAATTTTCAGCCATTATTATTTTGTAAATATTGTTATAATTTTTTTTAATAAATAACAATTTATTTTTTTGGCCATTATTATTTTGTAAAATATTGGTATAATTTTATTTAATAATAAAAAATAATTTTTTGGGGGAGATTTCGTTGGGGTCTTAAACTTTTTTATTTTATATATTTTTAATTATTCGGAACTTTTAAAAAATACCTATATATGTTAGGAAGTTTGAAGGGAAGAGAAAGTAGGGGTTCGGTATGAAGCGAGGAGGGTTTTGGACGGAGGAAGAGATGTGGAGTGAGGAAGAGGAAGGGGAGGAAGGGGAAAAGGAGGAAGGGGATGGGAGGGAGAAGGAGAGAAGAGTGAAGAGGAGAGGAGGAAGGAGTGTGGAGGGAGGAAGAGGAAGGGGTGTGGCAAGGAGGAAGTGGTGTAGAGGGAGGAAGGAGGAAGGAGGAAGCGGTTAGTGTATCAGGGAGGAAGCATGAGTCTCCACCCATGTATAGAAGGGAGGAAGGGTTTTGGGGAAGGAGGAAGTGTTGTGGAGGGAGGAAGGGAAGGGGAGGGAGAAGGAAGGAAGAAGAGGAAGGGGTGTGGAGGGAGGAAGTGTGGGAAGGAGGAAGGGGTTTGGAGGGAGGGGGAGGAAAGGGTGTGGAGAGAGGAAGGGAAGAAGAGGAGGAAGTGTGAGGAGGAGGAAGTGGAGGGAGGAAGGGTGTGGATGAGGGAAGGGAGGGGAAGAAGGGAAGCAAGGAGAAGGAAGAGGAGGAAGTGTTGTGGAGGGAGGAAGGTAACGAGGGGAGGAAGGGGATGAGGAGGAAGAAGGAGATTGGAGGGAAGAGGAGGAAGGGAAGGGATAGAGGAAGGGGTGTGGAGGGAGGAAGTGGGAGGAAGGAGGAAGGGTGTTAGTGGAGGATTTGTGTGGTGAGGAAGGGGAAGAAGGAAGGGGAAAGATGAAGGAAGGGTGTGGAGGAAGGGTGTGGAGGGAGGAAGGGAAGGAGACGGAGAAGGAAGGAAGAAGAGGAAGGGGTGTGGAGGAAGTGTGGGAAGGAGGATAGAGGAAGGAGGAAGGGGTTTGGAGGGAGGGGGAGGAAAGGGTGTGGAGAGAGGAAGGGAAGAGGAGGAAGGGGTGTGATGGAGGGTTTTGAAAGGAGGAAGTGATGTGGAGGGAGGAAGGGGAAGAAGGGGAAGAGGAGGATGAGAAGGATGGAGAAAGAAGGAAGAGGGGGAAGGGGGAGGAAAGGGTGTGGAGATAGGAAGGGAAGAGCAGGAAGGGGTGTGGACGGAGGAAGGGTATGGAGGGATGAAGGGAGGAGGGAGGAGGGACACTGGAGTGAGGAGGAAGGGAAAAGGAGGAAAGGGTTTTGAGGGAGGGATGAAAGGGTGTGCGGAGAGGAGGGACCATGAGGATGGGGTGGAGGGGTGTGGAGAGGGGGAAGGGTGGGAAGGAAGGAGGAAGGGGTTTGGAGGGAGAGGGAGGAAAGGGTGTGGGGAGAGGAAGGGAGCATGAGGATGGGATGGAGGGGTGTGGAGAAGGGGAATTTGGAAGGAGGAAGGGGCTTTTTGGAGGGAGGAAGGGAGAGGAAGGGGTGTGGGGAATGAGGAAGGGAAGAGGAGGAAGGGGTTTGGAGGGGGGTGTAGGGGAAGGGGTTTGGAGGGAGAGGGGGAAAATGGTGTGGGGAGAGGAGGTTTTGGTAGAGGAGGAATGGGGTGTGGAGGGGAGGTGTGTTTTTTAAAGGGGGGAGGAAGGAAGGAAGAGGAGAAGGTTTGTGGCAAGGAGGAAGGGGAGAGGAGGAAGTGTTATGGAGGGAGGAAGGAGTGTGGAGGGAGAGGGAGGGAGAAGGAAGGGGTGTGGAGAAAGAGGGTGAAGGAGGATAAGGTCTTTTGGATGGAGGAGAGGGGTGAAGAGAGGAAGGGGAGAGAGTGGAGAGGAGGAAGGGTTTGGAGGGAGGAAAGGTGTAGACATGGAGGAAGGAAAGAGGAAGGAAGGGGTGTGGAAGGGGAAGTAGTGAGGAGGAGGGAGGAAGGGGATGAGGGAGGGGAAGCAAGGAGGAAGGGGAGGAAGTGGTTTGGAACAAGGAAGGGGTGTGAGGGAGGGAGGAGGAGGTTTGGAGTTTGGAGGGGAGGGAGGGAGGAAAGGGAAGAGGGGGAAGGGGAGGAGCATGAGGAGTGGGGAAGGTGGAGGGGTGTGGAGTAGGGGAAGTGTGGGAAGGAGGAAGAGGGAGGGAGGAAGGGGTTGGAGGGGAGTGTGGGAAAGGAAAGGAGAGAAGGAAGGATGAGGGGTTTGATGGAGGAAGGGGAAAGAGGAAGGAAGGGTTTGGACAGGGTTTGAAGGGACAAAGGAGTATGGAGAGGAAGGGGAAGGTGGAGGGGGGAAGGGGAAGGGAAAGGGAAGAGGGGGGAAGGGGTTGGGAAGGAGGAGAGGAGAGATGAGGAAGGGGTGTGGAGGATGTGGGGGAGGAATTAGTGTGGGGGAGCAAGGGATTTAAGAGTGTGGAGGAGGAATGAGGAAGTTTGAAAGAAGGAAGGGGTTATGGAGGGAGAGGGAAGAGAAGAGGAGTAAGAGTGTGGATTGAGGGGGAAGGAGTTTGGGAAGTGGAAGAGGAAGGAGAGTGTGTTGAGGATGGTAGGTGGAGGGGTGTGGAGGAGGGCAAAGGGTTTAGGGGAAGGAGGAAGGAGTTTGGAGGGAGAGGGAGGAAAGGGTGTGTGGAGAGAGGGAGGGGCATAGAGGATGGGTGTGGAGGGAGGTCGAGGGGGGTAAGTGTGGGAAGAGGGGTTTGGAAAGGGGGTTGAGGAGGGAGAGGGAGGAAGGGGTTTGGAGGGAGGAAGTGGAAGAGGGGGAAGGGGTCTTGGAGGAAGGGTGGAGGGAATCATGAGGATAGGGTGTATGGGTGTGGAGGGGGGGATGGGTGGGATGGCGGAGGGAGGAAGGGTGAGGGAAAGGGTTTGGGGGAAGGGGGAGGGAGGATGGAGGGAGTAGAGGGGTGGAGGGGTGTGGAGGGGGTAGAAGGGGAGAAGGAGAAGGTAGAGGGTGGAGCAAGGAAAGGGTTTTGAGAGAAGGGGAGGGAGTGATGAAGGGAGGAAGAAAGGGTTTGGTAGGAAGGGGGAGGGAATGAGGAAGGGGTGGAGGGAGTTTGAAGGTGGGAAGGTGGAGGGAGGAAAGAGAGGGAAGGAGGGAGGAATGAGGAAGGGGTTTGGAGGGTGAGGGAGGAAAGGGTGTGGAGAGAGGATGGGAAGTGGAGGAAGGGGTTTGATGGAGGAAGCAATGTGGAGGAAGAGGTTTGAAAGGAGGAAGGGTAAGAAGGGGAAAAGTAAGAGGAAGGGGTTTAGAAGGAGGAAGTGTGGAGGGAGAGGGGTGGAAGGAGGAAGGAGGAAGGGGTTTGGAGGGAGGGGTAGGAAAGGGTGTGGAGATAGGAAGGGAAGAGGAGGAAGGGGTGTGGACGGTGGAAGGGTATGGAGGGAGGAAGGAGGAAGGGGTTTGGAGGGAGGGAAAATGAGGGAAGGGTTTGGAGGTAGGAAAAGAAGAAGAGGATGGGGTTTGGAGGGAGAAAGGGATGTGGAGGGAGGAAGGGGTTTGGAGGGAGAAAGGGAGGAGGGAAAGATGGGGAAGTTTGGAGGAAGGGGTTTGGAGGGTGTTGGAAGGGGAAGAGAAGAAGAGGAGGATGAGGAAGGGGAGAGGAGGAAGGGGTGGAGGAAGGAAGGGGAAGGAGGAAGGGGAGGGATTGGAAGAGGAGAGTGAAGGGAAGTAGAAGTGGAGGAGGAGGGGTGTGGAGGGAGGAAGGGAGGCAGTGGGAAGGAGTTTGGAAGAGGAGGAAGTGGATGAGGAGGAGGGGTGTGGATGAAGGGAAGTGTGGAGGAGGAGGGAAGTGTTGAGGGAAGGGGATGATGGAGGAAGAAGGGGATGCAGGAGAGTGGAAGAGGAGGGAAAGGGTTTTTGAAGGAGGGAGGAGGGAAGATGATGAAGGGGTGTGGAGTGTGGAGGAACATGAAAGAGGAAGGGATTTTGGAGGAAGGAGTGTGCCAAGAAGGGGTGTGGAGGAAGGGGAAGAGGAGGAAGGGGTGTGGAGGGATGGAATGGGATAGAAGAAGGAAGGGGAGTAATGGTAAGTGTTGGAGGAAGGGTGGAAGGCAGGAGAAGATGGAAGAGGAGGAAGAGGGTGTGGAGGGAGGAAGGCAAAGCAGTGGAAGGGGTTTGAATGGAAGGAAGGGTGTTAAGGGAGGAAGTGGAAGAGGAGGAAATAGGTATGTGGTAAGGATGGGGATGAGGAGGATGGGGTATGGAAGAAGGGAGTGGAAGAAATAAAGTAGAGGGAAAGAGGAAGGGGTGTGGAGGAAGTGAGGGGAAGAGGATGAAGAGGGGAAGGGGTAGAGGAGTAAAGGCATTACGAGGGAACGAGAGGAAGTGATGTGGAGGGAGGAAGGTGAAAAAGATGAAGGGGATGAAGGGGAAGAGGAGAAAGGGGAGGGAAGGAAAGAGGAGGAATGAGAGGAGGGAGAATGACGGAAGAGGAGGAACGGGTGTGGAGGTAGGAAGGGGAAGAGTGTGAAGGGGATTAAGGGGAAGTGGAGGAAGGGGTGTGTAGGAAGGAAGGGGCGTGGAGGGAGGAAGGAGAAGAGGAGGAATGGGAGGAAGGTGAAGAAGATTAAGGGGTGTGGAGGGAGGGAGGGGTTTGGAGTGAGAGAATGTGTTTGCAGGTAAAAGGAGGGGTTTGGAGGGAAAAGAGGGAGGTATGTGGAGGGAGGGAGGGAGTGTGGATTGGGGGAATGTTTTGAAGGGAGCAAGGTATGTGTAGGGAGGGGAGGGAGAAGAGGGCGGAATGTGTGGAGGGAAGGGAGGCATTTTGATGGAAAAGAAGGAATGTGTAGAGGGAGTGGTATTGAGGGAAGGAGTTTAGAGGGAGCAAAGAGGTTTGCATGGAGAAGAGGGAGGAATGTGGTGGATTTAGAGTGAGGGGAGTTGTGTTTAAGGAAAGGAGGGAGGGGTGTGGATGGGGGGAGGTATGTGGAGGGAGGAAGGGGTGTGAATGGGGGGAAGGGTGTGGATGGAGGGGAGAGGTTTTGATAGAGAAGAGGGAGGAATGTGGTGAGGGAGGGAGGGTTTTGGAGGGAGAAGAGGCAGTAGGGGTCGAGGTGAAGTTTGGAGGAAGAGGTTTAGAGGGAGAAGAGGTAGGGATGGGTGTAGAGGACAAAAAACTGTGGAGGGAGGAAGAGGTAGGGAGGGATGTCGAGGGAGGGAGGAGTTTTGTGGAGAGGAGGAGGGCTGTGGAGGGAGGGGGGGAAGGGTTTTGAGGGAGGGATGGGTTTGGATGGAAGAACTAGTGATGGAGGGATGGGTTTGAAGTGAGAGGAGGTGATTGGAGATTAGAAGGGGGGGAATGGGTGTAGAGGAGGGATAAGGTGTTTGGATATAGGGGAAGGGTGTTGTAGGAGGAATAGTTGCGGATGCAGTGTAGGGAGTGGTGTGGAGTGAGGAAGAGCAGAGCAGTTTGGAAAGGAGAAGAGGGAGGGATAGGGGGTTTTGAGAGAGGGAAGTGTGAGGAGGAGGGAGGAAGGAGGAAGCGGTTAGCATCGAGGAAGTGGTGTGGAGGGAAGAAGTGTGAGGAGGAGGAGGGAGGAAGGAGGAAGCGGTTAGCACGGAGGAAGTGGTGTGGAGGGAGGAAGGGGAAGGGGAAGAAGGGGTTTGGATGGAGGGTAGGAGATGAGGGAGGGATTTAGAAGGAGTTTTAAGGGAGTGCTGACAATTTTTTCACTCGTGCAAAAATGGGAAACTCAAAACTTTATTTTCGATGGAAGAAATTGATGAAACGATCCTAACTATGGGGAGTCATACCGTTTTTCATTGTGCTTTCAATTACAACAATTGATTAAGAACATGCAATCTGTATCTATGTGTGTTGTTACATAATGTAGCACCTCACATAGTGTACCATTCCATGTTCGTCTTTAGCAACAAAAAAAAAGCCTCGAAGGACTAATGCATTGCCTTGATGAAGGCGGGAATCATAGTTTAGGTGAAATTTTATATTCAAGAGCAACAAACAAAGTTGCAGTTACATGGAGTTGAGAAGGGTTGATTATTAACTTACAACTATATCAAAACTCAGTATTTCTTCATGGTAAAATACAACTAATCATGTGGTTGAGTTTTTTAATTCGTTATCCAATCAATACATATCATAAAGATGAATGCAAAAATAAGTATACAACTCAATTATAAAAATTAATGTCATTTATTCATGAAGATATTCAATGTTTCCCACACAAGCCATGGGATGTAACTAATAACTTCTAAATAAGGCAGTACATATGCATAAAGTTAAAAGTAAAAGAGTATAGAAGAATCCCATCATTGCATTGGGTTTTCTCCTAGTCTTCTTTGTTCTGGCTCTATCTTCATCTTCGATTCTTTGTCATCCAACAACTATAATACATAGTTCAAGAGATCAAGGTTTAATCTGTACTCATGAACTGTATAACTTCATGTAAATGGATTTCTTAATATCAGAAGCCTAAGGTACATGAAGTAACATACATGAAATTGAGAAGGTATTAAATTGCAGAAGCTCATGGCATTCACAGTAATCATGACAGACAAAAGGAAATAGATAAAAATTCATTATATATTATAAGAGAGGCCAAAAAGATTGTTTATTTTCTAACTATTTTCTTAAGTGTGCAGGTACAGGTTGAAGCAGGAGAGATCAATACATGTTTTAAAATTATGTACTCCAAATATAATTCACGGACTACAAAAGAAGACTCTCTCATGCATTTAAATGTTCAAGGAGAAAAGAGAACCTATTCAGAAGAAAGAAAATTTCACAATAGCCTTTATACACTTTTCTAAAAGTCAACGCAAATGCATGAAGTTACAGAAGTATGCAACAATATTAGGGATATGAACTTAAATCAGAAGTACAGAAGAATCAAAAGGATAAACAAATTAGAACCCTTATTTCAAGATGAATATTTCAATTGCAAATGCTAGAGTATAGGCTTAAAGTACATCTTTAAGTTCAGAAGATCAGAGCTACAGATTCAGGAAGGTCTAACATATAAAAAAAAAATCATATAAACTTGAGACACTATGTAGATTGAAGAAAATTATATAACACATCATGAGAATAGAATAAGATATGAGAACATTTCAATCAAATAATGCAAGCTTCCGTACAAGGAGTGAGTCACTTTTTTGGAAATAAAAGGATGTAATTTTAGAGAGAAATGTTAAGAATGAAGAAACATGGAACAACATCACTTTCTATAGCACACGTTGAGGCCAATTCCAACAAAGATATAAAACATGATCATCAAGTAGGAATGTAAGCCATATTGTGCAAAAGCAAAGCAGTAATGGATAATCATGCAAATTACAGTTGTTGATTGAAAGCAGTCAACTATTAGAAGGAAGCTCATAAAAAAAGGTAAGATCCAGTCATCTAAGGAGAAATACGCCTCTAATTATTAAAGTGAATGACTTAATAAATGCAACTATAGATCATGAGTTTTAGGTGAAAATGAAAGAGTACAATCTTTAATTATCAAGCAAATCCATAAACTCAAGAAATAAAATCTACAGTCAAAACAACATCTTCCACTCACAAATCGTAGTAGTCTTTTAGGGAAAATCAATCAATTACAATGCATGAATGAAAAGCTGCATGAATGAAAAGCTATATGAATGGAAAGCTACAATTGTGCTTATTAATATAAATGATACATAAAGTTTGAAAAATAACAAAGTACTGAAGTGGATTTGAGTTTTCTATGCCATGCCATCAAGCAATTGATCAAGTAAATTCATCGAGAAAGAATGAAGAAGTAAAATCCAACATGTGGCCTTCAACAAAATAAGAATAAAGCTCAAAGATGTATTGCTCGGTCAATTTAAAGGAGATGACTGTATTTCAGGGATGCATACATGATCAAAATAACCTTGTAAATGGAGCATTAAAGTGCCAGTATTATCTCAATGGAAGCAAATTATGCAATATTTGGTCAACCAAGTGTTTTAAAAAAGTGAATGGATTTAAGAACACAAATATTTCACCAATGCAAGCTCAAAGTATAGGAAGTTTCTCTAAATAATAAAATCCACATGCATTCATCAAGGAAGGCACTGTTTCAGTTATAAAATGAATATTACAAGTGAAATGAGGGAGTTCCAGAAATGTCATAAAAGAGTACAAGTTATCTTCACAACAAAGTAGCTATTGGTTAGGCTCAGAAATAAATAATATCTACTAAAATCTTATGCTACAGTGCATTTTTCAGTGAAAAATTTCCATGGTATTGGGAAGTTTTAAGATTATACAATAAACTTGCATAGAAAGCAAATCAAAGCTATGCATTACAAGGTCAAACAAATAAAGATGCATAGAAGTGAAACACCGATGAGAAATTATGTTCTTAAAATGAAGTATAGTGTTACTTTTATCTGAGGAAGGAGATCACGACAACTAGCAACCCCAAGATCAAGTACTCAAAATTTGGTTTTAGTAGCAACAAATATCTTCATCAAAGGTACAAATTTGCAAAATTTTCATTCGCCATATACTTTATTGGAGAGCATAATTGCCAAGAAATACAAGTTATTTTCAATACAACAAGAAGAATGCATGCTTTACATCAACAAGTCATTCAAATCCATCTGACAAACATGGAGCAATGACATAATTTAACAAATATCAAAGGATGTACAATTTTAAATCAAATCTTAACATGACATGTCCAACTGAGCACTATTCACAATGAGTTGTAAAGGATGCAAATCCTCATATTTTCTATAGTGACTTTATGTACAACTGGGTAGAGGTTAAATGAGTTCCCTTATGAAAACCAAGAAACACATAGAGCTCCATCGATTCACTGTAGAGAATCACAAGATTTTGTCCATAATCAAACAAGCACAAAACAAAACCAAGCTTGGAAACATGAAAGAAAGGCGTAGGAAATCAAATCAATGAAAAACATTGTAATACAACGATGGAAACTCAAGTAAATTAAGAGATTAAGAATCCATTAATAATGGTGACAGTGAGTTAGACAGTTTGTAAGTGCCACACAAGTTATAAAACAAAACTCCATACATGCACAACTCAAGATTCAAGCAAAGGATGAGTCAGCTAAGAATACAACCCTACTTGTAGGATTGGCATAATCAACTTAGTAAAAATATATATCATTGAATCACAATAGGTATTGCAAGTACAAACACAAGCACATGAACCCCTCTACCAGGCTAGAGTACAGTTTCACAAAATTTCGACGAATTATTAGATTCAAGTAAGAAATAGATCAGGAAAGATTTCATTCTTTCATGGCCATGAATATTTTTTAGAAGAGCTCAAATGCCAAAAGACACTCACCATTTCTAGTTTAGAGTCAAGCTTGTAAAACTCTCATAAAAAATTTTGAATGTAAAGGATGAAAACGAGCACCTAGAACCACCATGTGCTTTAATGAAGTCGCACATGAATCAAAAAAACACAATGGAAATGAAAAGGATATTTGAAGTATCAGTTTTTTGAGACAAGAAATAATTAATGACAAGAAATAATTGACACGGAGATCAAATATACCTTACAAGCTTCACCGTCTTAGGTGAGAACGAGAAACGTTCAGAGCTCGAAGATATCAAAATGGAGTCATGGATAACATTTTCAGAGATCTCAAAAAGAGAAAACATAGCAGAAATATGCAACTACTTGAATTTACAGAGCCATTGGAGAAGCCTCAAAGTGTCAAAAAATGGCACAGATACTTGAGCTTCTACAAATTAGATCAGTTTGGAGACAAGGAGAAAATTTTACCATGGCTTCTGCCCGTAGACCAAAATTGTATATGTGAAATGAGATCAAATGCTAAGGTTGAGTGTTTTTTTAGCTCACTCTAATATACCCACCAGTGTAACCTAACTCAACCAGAGTTAAAGCCATAAATGGTCGATATCTGAGGGTATGAATATCCAATGTACCAATATTGGTAATCACAAGCTCAACTACCTAGTAATATCATCAATGATCATACATTCAAAGGTGGAGATTAGCTCAATGGTGCTGCAGAATCACCGACCTGTACATGGGTCACTGCAAAGTCAATGTAATCACCATAACTGTGGAGATAGAAGATTAACGGTGAATTTTCAAAAAGCACAAGATCAAATGGCCAAGGATCAGTCACAAAATCAATAGTAACCCCATAGTAACCCTAACTCACATTGAGTTACAAACTCAACAAATGGTTATTAATAGGTATAGAGATTAAAGAGTCAGATGTAATAAAAAATTACCCATCAACACAACCACAATTTGTCAGAATCACCAACTTATGGTTAAAGAGTTCCAGCATGTCATACAAACTAGAAAACCTAGCCTTATTGTGGTTAGGTTTAAGATGATTGCCTTCCAAACTATAATATATGCCTAGACAGGTTCAAATGATCATTAGGTGGGTGACAAGACCCAATTGCATCCAATCAATTTTCATTTGACCTTATCAAATTCCAAAGTACTATTGTATGCCAGCCAAATCAAAAGATTAAAACATTGATTAATCAAAAAGGAAAAAATATTGTATGTACCACATGATTAAAAGGGGGGCAACTCAATAATCATAACCTTGTGAGCATTCGATTATATCTAGGGGTCTATTCACATAATGATGCCATAATGATTGGCAAATAATTGCAAAACAGGAAATGATAATGTGTGCTAATTCAATGATATACACCACAATGCCAAGGTGAAGGTGGGGAGTGGACATAACAGTATAACCAATGAGATGTATATACCTTGCAAATAATTATGCATGCCCATGTGCAACTTAAACCTCACTCAAAGGTAGCCTCGTACTATGGAGCAAAAATGCACCTTATTTTGCATGTATATATCGAAAAGCGGTACCTCATTAACTACAGGTAAGGAGTACTTATTATCTAAGCCCATGAGGATAAATGCATTATTTTGCTTACATAAAGGATTATTATGATTTGGATAATGATAGTGCATAGATGTCAACATTAGAGGCTTGTAAATGAAGATAAAGTGAGGTCCTAATGTACCTTATTTTCTACATCAGAAGCAAGGGGATATTATTTTCTTCAACACATGTAACAATAGGTGGTCCCAATAGAATGGAATTGAATAATCTATTACTAAGTATTGGAGATCAAAAGTATTATTTTTGCTTATATATAATGTATTATTTTTCATGCCTTCACAAGAGGAGGAGAACAATGATGAAGACAAAATACCCATGGAAGTGAGTGAATACATAAGTGCTACATCATGTGATTAAATATTATCATGTAATCAAGACAGGAACAAGATCAAGATGCACTGAACATTGGAGAAGACTTGGAACAGCAAGCAAGTGGCTAATATTAGCCAAAATAATGCACCCAAACATATTAATTGATATTAAAAATAGAACAGTCAACTACATTTTAACTAAGTGCATTTTTGTAAATTAAAGCTATTAATGTCTCATTGTAATCAACATGTCTATTTTTATTCCTTTATTTATTCATGATAAATGGGTAAAATTAGGATGGATGGGTGAGTACAGACTGTATTCGATTTTTAGGATGGGTTGCGTAAAGTATTATGGCTATATATTGTGTGGTATTTGCAAGGCACAAAAGAGGAAGAATTTTTGGACACAGGAGTGCTGAAGCATATTTCTGCCATTTTTTCCTCTGAATGAGAACATCGTTTTGGCCTTTCCAATAATTTTTTGCAGTGGGGTGTATCTTTCAATTAATTCTTGTGAATTTTAATTCCCTGATTAATAATCTGTAACTTATTGCAAATCTGGTATTTTCTTGATAGTCCTAGTGTGTATGTTTAGCTTCTTGTGTTATTGTGATTTATCCCTCAATACATAAAGTGTTTTACCTTAATATTCTGCTGAGAACCATTGGTTCATGCATCTAAAATTCATTCTCAATTTTATTGTGCATATAGCTCAGTCAAATCCCTCAATACGTTTTGGTGTATCACCCATTTCAATTTTATTTATAGTCATCTTTTTTCCCTCAAAACCCCAAAAAATTAGCTTAGGAGACATCAATAAAGAACCGTCCTTGATACTGGAGACTCACCTCAACAATAGGTATACCCACAGACCAGAGGTATTTCCATTGTATCTATGAAATTGAGAGATCAGGAAAGCTTAGAACCCCTATTGTCATCTCTCAATAAGGGTGCACTTTCGAGAGATAACAATTTTTGGCACACCCGGTAGGTCACGGATCAAATCTGCAGCAAATTACAACAATTTAAAGTAGATTTACAATGAAAGAAAGTCACTTTTGGAGAAAAAAGCTGCAGAAATTTATTCTAAAAATAAAAAGATTTATTTGGCGACTTCATAAGGTTGATTTTAGACCACTTTTACAGCATGTTCCATGCCTAAAGTGACTATAATATCATCGGTAAGAGGACTTCCTATTGATTTTATTTTATTACCTTTGAATTCTGTAAGGAAAAGAAGAGCTGGTAATACCTTACCTTATAATAGGCTTGGTTTTGGTAATGCTCCTCATCTTCCTTCACCACATAGTAATCTTGTTATTCAAATCTATGTTATTCCAATGGCTCTATAACCACCTAGAAATTTTGTGACCTTTATTAATGGAAGTCATTTAGTAATTTAAGTCTACCATGATATACATGTTGCTTCCCTTAAAGGTTTACCTTCATTTACTGGTAAAAATCAGATTACCCCTACAAAGCACATTAAAGATATTACAGCCCTTTGTGTAGTTCATAATATAACTCTTGAAGACGTAGCCTTAAGACTCTTAGTTGCATCATTTAAAGGAAAAACTTTGAAATGGTACAGAAATCTACCGATAGGGAGCATAAGAACTTGGGATGAGTTAGTGGAGAAATTAGTTAAGTAATTTCAAGACAATTTTGATCACCTATCTCTCATATAACAACTGTCTACAATCAAAAGAGCTCCTCATGAATTCATGTCTAGTTTTAACATCAAATCTACTAGAACTTGGGAAATAATTCCAACCAGTGTTAAGCATGTTATCTCTTGAAAGTGCACCCTGTAGAGAGATGGTTGTAGGTTTTCTAAGCTTGCAAATTTTATCTCTCTCTTTTGTAGATACAATGGAAACACCTCAGGTCTATGGGTATACCTATTTTGAGGTGAGTCTCCGGTATTAAGGCCGGTTCCTTATTCATATATCCTAGACTGATTTTTTTGAGGTGGTAAAATATGACTGTAAAATGATTAAAACTGAGGTGATACATGAAATTTATATAAGGGATTTTGACTGAGTATATGCACAACTAATATATGAAAGGATTCTTGATGCACGAACCAATAGTTTTCTGTAGAATGTTAAGGGAAAAAAACTTTGAGGTATTGAGGGAAAGTATCATAACAATACTACCAAGCTAAACATGCACATTAATATCATGTGGAAATTACTGAATTTCCAACTGGGTAAGATGATTAACCAAGGAATTTACATTCACAAGATTAATGAAAACATATAGAAGACTGCAAATAATTGGAAAGATAGAAAATACTTCACATTGAGAGGGCAAAACTGGAAAAATAATTTCTTCAACACTCCTGTATCTAAAATTCCTCCTTTGTGCTTTGCCAAGGCACACAATATATAGCAAAATTGATTCACCCACCCTTCCTAAAAATATACTAAGGCTATACTCATCCATGCCTCCTATTTTTATCCTTTATTTAATAATAAATAAAGGAATAAAATAAAACAAACTAGTACAAAGAGGCATAAATAGCCTTTGGTTACATCTCAGTCAAACTGAAGTTGACTGTTCTATTTTATAAAAAAGAAAGGTGAATAAGAAGAGGGTTGTCATCTAATTGATCTACGATAGGTTTGCCCTTGATTGATTTTTCTAAGATGAACTGTAGGTCAAACTCATTCATGAGCATGAGACATCAATGGATGTGATCAATATGGTATGGTTTGGAATGCATGGTTTTTTAAGTTTAAAAATATTTACAACATAAGTTTTATGATTGAAAAGGTAATGATGAATCTTGGATGTGGAAAAGAAAAGAGCACACTACATATTTTAAGTTTTAGTATAGCAAGTCACATAGTTGTGAAGGTTCGGATGATGTAATATACAACCTTCTCCTTGCTCTCCTCATCGTGATTTGCCAACATGGTGCCAAGAGCATGGATAGAGGAAAAGACATAGATATATAATGGCTATCCCTCACGTGGAGACATAAACACGAGTGGGGATATTATATATTTCTTGATGTGATCAAATTATTTGTGTTATTTATGATTCCATAATAATTCAAAATATTTACAAAGAAGGTGGTAAAAGGGTTAACAATAGTGTGATAAAGTGGTGGATCGATTGAATTCAGTATTTTAGACTGTGAAGTTAGTTTAAGTTAGAAGGAGGAGGAATATTAAGGATGGCATTAGTTTTGGATGGGTAAAATTTAATACCCATGATGGAAATACTAAATTCAAGGATTTTACTAGTTAGTTCTCCGAACATGCACTTGGCTAGATGGAGGTAGAGGAAGAATCTGATAAGGAACTCAAAAATGATTTCAAGGATAGAAAGGTGATCGTGTTGATGCTTTGACTTAGCGAAGAGATCATCAGCATAATCATTTTTACATTCTTATGGATGAGATCGTGAAATATGTAGGTCATAGCTCACTAATTTATGAATCCCACATTTTTCAAACTAAAGGGCATGATGTGATAACAAAAGGTCCCCTAAGGAGTGATGAAAGATGTATTATGTTCATATTCTAGTTCGATAAGTATATGATTGTATCCATAAAAACCATCCATAAGATACATTCTTTCATTGTTTGCGATAATGTCTATGAACTGATCGATGTTAGCAAGAGGGAAATCATTTTTAGGGAAATTGAGGTTTAAATATCAAAATGTAGTACATATGCAAAACTTTCTTTAGTGATATGTATAATTTTGTAAACCATTATGGATAGTTGATAAGGATGACGATTTTTTCTAAAATAAGGCATTTGAGATGTTTTTTTGACGAGGATTACAGCTCGAATGTGTATGTAGCAAAGCTTTTACATAATTGTCTTGGCATTGGGACAAATTACAACATTAAGGAAAACAATGGAGGGATCAAGACCCAACATGTTAGCATACAACCATGAAAAGGATTGAATATGTTGAGAAAGGAATGTGGTGAAGGATTCAAGCTCATGTGGATTAAGGGATTAACCAATTTGAGAATGTGGGTCTTTTGCGAAGTCTCTATGTTTTTCTATGGTAAATTTGTGGAGAAGGGTGGATGTGACTTGAAGTAAGGAATTATGAAGATAGGAATATTATTCCCCATGTAGGAGAGGATGAAGTTGTCATTGGTGCATTGAAGAACATTAATTATAGGGGTATATTCCTCTATCATTTCCAAAAATTGAAGTGGGAGGGACCTAGATTTGTTGTCACACTAATAAGTGACCTGTCTAAAGGTAATTGTGGAGACTAAATTAAAATCCGGAAGTGATAGAAATGGTTTCATCCATATCCACAACCTTGTGGGATGGAGAAGATGGAGGATCAATGTCCATGAGAGCTATAGAAGGTGGAAGAGGGTCTATAGATTGTTCTACATAGATTAGCTTGAATTTTTCATGGGGTTTGCGAGATTGATTAATGAAAAGGTCGTCCATACATTTTTCATAACAACCCATTCCAAATCCTTTCAAGCCGCATTAGTATACATGTGGGAAAAGGACTTCTTATAAAGAAATTCAAATTTAGTAGTGTATGCTTTAACTTGCAATTAAGTGTCAATGTGTGAGGAAGGGAGATGATTTCCACCATAGATGAGGTTGGTGAAAAGATGATATGGACCAAAGGGACAAATATCCCTGACATTAGGTTAATACATTAGCTATTTTTTGGGTCTACTGAGTCGATGAGGTATAGAGAAATCCTTGATTGAGAGAAGGAGATAGTCCCCCATATGATTTGATACATGAATTTTTTTAAGGAATCATCATTAAGGAGATTAGAATTTGCAATGGATGATCTATTAGATGGTTAAGCAGTATCATTTTTGGGGATGAGCACATCATTAGGATGATAATTTATGTGACATGCCTTGAATGGTGGATTATCTTAGGGGAGAGTTAATATTTTCCCCTCATGATCATATTTTATGCATCAATGGAGGCTAGGTTGACAATTTTTGCACCTGTGCAAAAATGGGCAACTCAAAACTTTGTTACGACGGACAGATTTGGTGAAGTATACCTAACTTACAGGATTTACATCAGATTATTGTATTATTGCTGATTTGTGAAAATTATTAAGTGAAATCTGCAATTATGTGTGCCGTTACAGAATGTAACAACTCACATAGTCTACAATCTCACGAATATCCTCAGCAAGAGAACACAAGTTCTGAAGGACATCTATGTTATCCCGATGAAGACACCGGATAGCAGAATATGTAAGGTGTATAGTCCTGGAACAACAGACATATTGGCAGTTTTCAGACAGTCATATTCACGGTTATTATCTTGATGCCTATCAATTTTATTGCTCTATGTTCATTAAAGTTGTTATGATTTATAATTATGCATTTACCTATGCTGCCATAAGAGATTACAAATTGATTCCTTTCCTGCTACTTCCATCAAGAAAATATTGACAAACAAATAGTGACAATAATGTCCAAATGGAGATAGCAGAAAGGAGTCAAAACAAAGAATGGAAGCTAAGATAATCACACAGCTTACAAAGAAACACATTTCATTCAATGATTATCCTCTAGAGTTACAGGTATTTACTTCAAGTAATCTCTTATGATAATTCATTTCATTGAGATATTGAGTTGCCTACATCATTGTATAATCAAAAGAAAATTGAATGCAGAAAGAGATAATCAACTCATTATTTCAATTTAATGCTTTATTCATAAGAGATCATAAACTTTCCCACACAGGCCGTGGGATATGACTAAGTGATTCATCATATACATGGAAATGAGAATACCGCATGTGCTAAAGAACAAGAGTAGAGGAGTAAAAAGGAACCCATCATTTCCTTTTCTCTCTTCTGTCTCCACTCGTCAGCCTTTCCATCTCCATCTCAACTCCTCCATATTCCGCTTCCATCTCCATTTCTTAACACCTGCATAGACAAGAGAAGCATCTGTCAAATTGAGCTCAGGGTACAATTTTATTCCAATACTCGTGTTCTAAAGAAAATGCAAATTCTGAATTCAAGGTATCTAATGGTACTTGAAACGAAGAAATATAGATGACCTGATGACAAGGAAAAGGGAGAGTTCATAAAGAGAGAGTGGTAAGAGAAAATCAAAGAAGCTAAGGATTGGGTAAAAAAAAAAGGGGCAGAATCTGAAGTTTTCGGAAAAGAAACAAATGTGAAGATAACACTTGAAGAAAATTCTAAAACAACTTGCAGAAGAAGGAAAGAAGAAGAAATAAACCACATGGATACAAGAGACGCCAAAAATCCTATTTATTCTAATTTACTTAAAATTTTTGTAGGAACAAGTTGCAACATAGAATGAAAATCAGTCTAACTGGTTAAGAAGGAATCAATTAAGGAATGAGGATAAAATATTAGTTTCATATGATTTACAGGAAGCATCAACCATCAGAATGGGTCAAGAAAGATATATTTTTGCAAATTAGAGTTGGAAATTTGGAAAAGAAGAGAGAAAACAGGATTTTTGAAAAAAATTTGCCAGAGTCTCCCCTTGTAAAATTGACCTTTTATTTAAAACAAAATTGAAATACATGCTTTTACAGCTATTACATGCTTTATAAGCTATCTGAGTTTCAAAAGGAACAAAAACAGTCAACAAAGATTTAAGTGTGAATCAAAAGGCAACTACTTCGCAAATTTTTCAGAAAAGTTGCAGTGAATCAAGTAAAGCCAACATGGAAAGCTTTATTCAAGTGATCAGACAAGCAACATAGATGTGTACATCTTTTTAGAAAAGTCAAATCATAAGAATCTGGAGAGAGAAGGATTCTAGAAAAAATTTGCCAGAGTTTCCCCTTGCAAAATGGACTTTTCTAGAAAAACAGAATTGAGAAATAATGAAAAAAATGAGACAGAATTGCTACTATGACTTCTGGAAAGTGAAGTGCCATTAGAGAAAAGGAAACTAATTATATTCTTCATTTTCCAGAAAATAGATACTTTACTTCATTATACAAACAGTATGCAATCATGTTTACAACAAATAAACAGCATACAACTTCCAGATTCATCATTCTGAATGCAAATATCAAGCTAAAAAATACACAAGTAGCATTCAGCTTCCAACTAAAGGAGTAAACTACAAAAGCTCAGCAAATGATCGAACAAAGTATGCTTTCAAAAACAAGATCAACAAGTCAAGTATGCAAGCACAAATTTTATAAAATTAGTTTGAATTACATCTACAAAGAGGAAATGAATCACAAAATAAATAGACAACTAGTGCTAGGTTTTCATTTCCAGATATAGATCATAAAACAACAAAAAGAAGTCAAAGAAGCTTGAACCCATACAGGTCCAAAAAGGAAGCATGTCAAGATGCCAAACTTCATCTACACAAAAAAATTTACAAAGAAATGAATTATTTTGCCTCTACAGAATGCAAAGAAGTAAATGAAAAATTACAAACTACATCTACAGGAACAAGGAACGATACATGTTTGCAATTAAATGGAGAACTCATTTTCAAGTTATAAATGCTTAACTGAAGTTTCCCAATCTGTGCAGAAATGGAAGTGATTTACAAAATTCAAGTCACTAGAAGTAAAATCTTTCTTTCATTACATCAGAAAGAGAAACGAGTCACAAAAGAAGATACAAATTTACGGATTGCAAGTACCCAAAATATACAATCTTTGCATCTACAAAGTGAACGAAGGGTTCATAAACTACAAGTATGCATCTATCACAAGAAGTCATATGAAACAGATCTTGTGTTTCAAACAGAGAAACGGAAACAGTTAATACTTTCAAAGGACCGAACATAGTTTACAAACAGTTTGTCAATAAATGCACAGAAAGAAGTTTTAACAGATTTCGAATGACAGGTCTAAGCTCGAAGGCTCACTTCAGAAGTAGAAAAGACAAAACCCACAAAGTACTGTCATGTTACGCAATATTTTAACTAATATTTGCAATGGATTTAGGGTTATAAGAATGAAAACTCGAGCCTCGAAAATAAAAAACAGGAAAAAAAGTCTTGGAACTCACCATTCTATCCCGAGAATGAAACGATCAGACAAGAAAAAAATGGTGGCAATTTCCTTCTACAGGCTCGTATCGAGCTCATTAACTACCGAAAGCATAGAACCAGAAAGAAAAACAAAGATTCATCACTCCATGAGAAGATACATAGCTGAATAATAGATGATAATGATCTTTAGATCATATAACTGGAGGAAAAACTGAGCTACGAAGCCAAAAAACAAAAGAAATGCCTCCAGAATCTTCAAAAAACATAGAAAGAGTCAAGCACCAATGGTGTCGAAGGCCAAGGAACAAGTTTACAGGATCAAAGACATTAAAATATCCAAGCATTCATCAAAATCATAGAGCAAGCAAAAATTTTCCAGGGCTTCACCCGCAGAGTAAAAAAGATACCAAATGAAGTGACCAAATGCAAGCTCGAGAGCGTATAACCTTTCATCGAACTAGGGTTCCAAAACCCTAACCCGTGGTTAGAGATCAATGACTCACTGAATGCCAAGTGCCAAAACGACTAGTGATTGGTCTCCATAGGTTCCCAAAAGATAGCGCCCAATTAAAGGCCACTGATCATAATAAATGCCCAGGTCGGAACCCTAGTTACGGTTACAAGATCTACAGTGGCCAAGAAACCAAGGCGAAGATCAAGGGCCAACAAATCTCAAAAAAACCAAGTAAATCCAAGCCCAAGGTCAAGTTTCCACCGCTTACAACAAAGAAGGGCTGAGTCATCATGGAGAGGGGCCAACCCACGTGGACCAACCAATTAATCATTGCAGGGGACTTTACAAAGTCTGAAATATAGTCCATGCCCGAAAAATCAAACACATCACTATATGCCAAAAGTCCCGAAAAGGGAAAAATTTGTATTATGTGCCAAAGGGGTTAAAGGTGGAAAATCAAATACATGGTGGGATAGCCAAAGGGTGGTCCCCTTTTTAATTAAATACACATACAATTACCTAAGTCCACAATGTGGCAGCATCAAACCAAACGAACCTAGGTGGTCCCCACATGGGGTGTTGTATTCAAATTTGCAAAGTGTCACTCATGTGACCATCCAAGAAAGGGAGAAATCAGAAACATGTGCATACCAAAGGTGGTCCCCAGTTAATCCTTATTTTACAAATATTGCTAAAGGTTGCAACTTTTTCCTACACATAGGGGATGATATTTTGCATCCCTCCACAACAAGACATAATAGAGAAGATGACGAATTTGCATGTGCAAAGAGGGAAGACTTTCCTAGCAAGCAATTTCTAATTTTAGAAAATTATTCACTTTCCCTTTCTTAAAATTAGAACAGTCAACTTTACTTTGACTGTATTGTATCTAAGGCTGATAATGCCTATTTTTATTACATGCTCTAGTTTGTATTATTTTATTCCTTTATTTATTATTAAATAAACAATAAAATTGGGATACGTGGGCGAGTGCAGCTTTTAGGCTATTTTTAGGAGAGGGATGAAATTTTTCTATATATTGTGTGCTTTTGCAAAGCACAAGGGGGGGGATTTTTTAGAGATTTTTCCCAGAAGAACTTTTGATATGAGTACTAAAGCGATTTCTACCAGTTTTACCCTCTGAGTGTTGAATTACTCTTGCCTTTCCAAGTTTTTCTACAGTCTTGTGTATGCCAGCATTAATGTTGTGAATCAACATTCCCTGATTAGTCACTTTACCCCGCTGCAGATCTACTATTTTTTGCTAAATATCATTTTGCATGTCAGCTTACTAGTACTATTGTGATTTTCCCTCAGTACAAATTAAGTGTTTTTTTTTTGCCCTTACATTTTGCAGAAAGTGAAATTGGTTCATGCACACAAAGAATTCTTCATGAGTCATTTGTGTATCTCACTCAAGTCAAGTTCTCCACTCAAAATTTGGTGTATCACCTTCGTAATTATTTAATTTTTAGTCACCTCCTAACCCTAAAAACTCCCAGAAAGTAGTCTAGTGAACACCGATATGGAACCAACCTTTTAACCCTGGAGGTTCACCTCAAAATAGGTATACCCACAGACCTGAGGTGTCCCCATTGTATCTACAAGAGCGAGAGATATTTTGTAGACTTAGAATACCTGTTGCCATCTCTCTGCTGGGTGCACTTTTGAGAGATAACAGGTTGTAAGGAACACAATGCATGGAGTGGATCCATGGTCATCCAAGGAGGATATTATATTCGAACTTCCCTTCTATGATATACAAGATCTCACAGAGGATTTTTTCACCAATGTAGATAGGAAGGATAAATTTTCCCAATGCAGGGGAAACAACATTGTTAAATGCTCAAAGGATCTAGGGTGATTTGGAAAATATGGCCTTCAGCAGGTTAAGTTGATCAAAGGTGTGAGATGAGATGATTTGATGCTAGTTCCATTTTCAATCATATAAAAGTGGATGCAAGTGTCATTAATCCAGAGAGTGATGAAGAGGGCAATATCATGTTCTTTCGGTGTGATGTCCAAAATTTTAGTGTCTTCAAAATATAAGGAATTAGAGGTAGCAAGTGACATGACAAGAGATGTAAATGTCTAAGGCTTGTCATTAGCATTGGGGACACATTTAAGGGATCCCACAAGAGATTTCCTATGGTCAAGAGAGCTTTAGATGAGATCATAGAGTTACATCATAACCGAGACCTGATGGAGTTGTTTCATGCTACTTTTTTCAAGAGAAATAGACAGAGGGGAAGTTGATATTGACATTTTAGGTTTTGATGAAGATGGTGGTTGAGTTTAGTCTTTAGGTGGAACGACAACAACCGCCTTAGATTTTCATTGAGTACGTGGTGGTAATTTTTGGGGGTGCAAACAATTATTGACCCGAACAACATCCATATAAAGAGGGGGGGCATGTTTAGGAGAGGTTGAGGTTGGTGGAGGAATGACATCTTAAGTCCTAGATAAATAATAAAATTTGGATCTTAGTGGATAAAATTTGAGGTGAACGAGTTGATGTAGTTGGTAGAAGGGTTGGTTCCCCTTCAACATTAAGGTCATCTTAATTAATATGGTTATGGATGAAGGTTTGAATAGATCTGTAGTGTTTAGTGTCATGAATTGCTGCACGATGGTATGCAAAAATAAGGCTAGAATCAAACCATGAAGGTCTTTGAAAATTTGGAATAAAGGGTTTGATGGATGAAAGGATCATTTTTTAAGCTTGGAGTAATTGATGAAACATTTCCCTATAATACCCAATCAAAAAGGTTGAGGATGATGTTTTAAATGAAATGGTCTTAAGAATGGATGATGAACGTAAGGACAATATGGTTTTAGCTGATTTCACGGGATACTTTGAATTTGTCTTGAGATTAGAAGAAGAGGAATATGGTTGTGTTTTAATTTCAATTTTTATTGGTGGTAATGTGGATGGTTTGGATTCAGATTTAATATTGGAGGTTGTAGATGGTTTGGAAGGTGTGTTTTATTTTGAGCGAGGTTTAGGTTGTGTTTTTTTATTGATAATGGAGGCTTTAGATGAATGAATTGTCCCCAAGATAAAATAGCATGCTTCTAAGGATGATGATGTGGCACTAAGTTGTTTAGGAGGGTTAGTCTTGGGATAAGGAATCTTTATCTTTTTATGCGGATGTGTAAGATTTTTTAGATGGGGACACCAAGGTTCATATTATTTTTCTGTGAAGGTTTAGCCTTGGTAGTAAAAGTGACACATTTAGCTGGAGAATCCATGATGTTAGGACTTGGTAGTAAGGATCGCAATATGGAAGGTGGGAGTGGTTTTTGGATGATTCGTTTAACAGGATATAAATGGGTGATAGATTTCATGGTTTTAGCATGTGTTGGTGTATGTTTAATTGGATTTTTTGATATGATGGGAGTTTCATTTGTAGGTGTATTGAATATTGGAATTTTTATAGTGGATGATTCAAGAGGTGATGTAAAATAGCTGTAATTTTAGATGTTTATGAAGGTGTAGTTATGGTAGTAGGTGTGTTTGGGATGGAAATAATTATATATGTTGAAGTGGGCATTGAAAATAGTTTTAGGTGAAGGAGGAGGTACAATAAATGAGGATGTAGATGATGTAAATGGAGGGGTAGGATGTGTTAAGTTTGATGGTGTTTCATTGTTGTGGTCATTGTTGATGTTGATGAAGTATATTACGGGGGAAGAATCCAAAATATGAGTAGATGTAATAGGTATAGAGGTGAGCGTTGTAGATGATGGTGTTGTGATTTTGTTTATAGTGTTAATGATATGGGAATCAGGTTACTCTGATGTGGAAGGTTGAGCTTTATTGTTGGGTGAATGATTTGGAAAATGTTTTTTAAATACATCCAAGGGTTGATTGGGTGGCACATTAGGATTTTCCATTTAAAAGTCACGATATTCTATAAGTATTTGGACAATGTTTTTGAATGTGCAATACCTCTCAAGGTTATGGCCATAAAATTGGTGATATTTTTAGTAATTCTCTTCATGGTACTATGTCAGTTTGGGTCATGTCTGGTCATATAGTTGGATAGGAGGAAGTCAAATGAGGTTGATATCCATTAAATTGAAAAATATTGAATTGTAATATTACCTAAGAGGGGTATAGTAAGCAGTCAATCTAGGAACTCTTTTTGGAGAATCCATTTGAGAAGTGGATGTAGATGAGGACTTAACCACCATCATGTACTTCCAACTTTAGCTCTGGATTTACTTCAGTTAATTTTTTGAGTTTTGTTTGTATTTTTTGGGCTTGATCTTTCATTTGTAGTGTGAAAAGTTGGAAGTACATGTGTGCAGGGAAACCATGGGCAAGTTGTCTAACTTGACCAAGTTTGAGGAACTTGAAGCATGTAATAATAAGATTTAGAAACAAAATGTATTCCTAAGATATAAAATATTGACTCTTGAAGAACAACTTGACAGTTTAAAAAGAGAGCTAGAATCTAAGGATGAGTTCTTAATGGTGTTGTAAATTGATGGACCTAAGAAAGAGTTACCAGTTATTGTTGATGCATCCACTATGATAGATGAGTGCACAGTAAGTATGAAAACACTTAATTCCAATCCCAAAACTAAGGTATATTTTGGTGTAGTGATAGATGGATTTGAAAAGCAAACTAAAGGTATACGATCTAAGCTTTTGAATAGCATGGGATTTAATGGAACTAACCTTACTAACATTAGTCAAGGTATAATAACCCATCTTGGTTGAGTAAATACCTCGTTATGCACGACTGGGATATAATAATATAGGGGAAAAGGTAATTAGAGATATTTTCATGACCACTGGAAGAAGACAAGCTTATGCCAGCTAAGTGTCATCCTCGCTAGCTTTAGGTGGATCATCCTCAGGAGGAGGATCTAGAAAGAAATCACCACCGCAAGGTATAGAAATCCCTCCACCTTCTGTTTACCATGGTTCTAAAAGGAAAGGTAAAAAAATGATCTATTATCTATAATTGAAAAGTTTGGCTATAATATGGAAGCATTTTGCCATAGCTATCCATGCACATTCTATGTTTTATCTATTCAATGTGTGGCCAAGTGTAGGAAGTATAACTCCATGTTTGAAAATATTGAGATAATTAATTATCCTAACCTAGAATCGGCTAAAAGCAATCAAGGTAATTTTTCTAACAATATGGATCCTAAAAAATAGGATCAAATAATTTGTGGTCACTGTAAGATAACAGGTCATCTCATTGAAAAATGTTGGGAGATACATCAAGAATAAAAGTTAATATTTGTTAAAAAGGATGGCATTTAAACACAAAAAAAATTGACCCCTTTAGTGAATCAGGTGAACATTGAGTTGAAACAACCACCTAAATAGTAAAATGTGTTAAGAAAGGCGGTAAAATAATTTATCAATTTATGTTTACATAATGTAATTGTAGAATGGTATGCAAACTAACCATGTAGTTTTGGACATTAAAGCTAATTATGAAAAAGGAATAATTCCAATTTTATTTTCTTGCTTTGGTGTTGGTGAGGTGTCCTAAAGGGGAAATAATCAGGTGACAGGTATAAAATACTTGTTGTAATTTTATTTTTTATGGTTTTACATACTTCATCCTTTTAGTAGCATGTATAGTTCAGTGGGCATGATCAATGGTCAGATGTCTATGTTTGGATTGTAACTAGTATGCTATTATAGTGCAATTTGTTTCATGTAGGAATTTTTTGTAAGTGTACAAATTATTCAAAATCTTTTTTGGCTATGCATTATTTTTGCACATGTGTAAGTCTTATTGACAGGATTAAATATTTGTAACTATTAGGTATAGTTGAAAATAGTATGTACAAGTTTTGCACTAAAAAGCTGTGAATGCAAGTTACAATCTTACATTGTTCATAGTGGTGAGTGCAGGATCAGGATGTACATAGGAGTCTGGAAGTTGCAATGTCATATCAATTGTATTTCAAGCGATTTTTTATGTTACTTTTATTGGCATTTAAAAGTTGAAATTTTTGGAAAATTACCATGCTATAAATTCGGTATTGTGTTTGTGATATACAGAGAACGTTTGGACAGTTTAGCACAATGAATTTCCATTTTGAGGTCAAAATGGTCTTACTGGAGAGGAATCATCTAGATTATTTTTCACTATGTAGATATTCCCTAAACTTTCCTAAACCATACCATGTTGAAGGGGTTCTCAAGACCTTTATGATGGTATGCTCAACTTCATAAACAGAGTTTGTATTCAGATTTTATCGTTAGTCAATGTTAAGGTCTTAAATAGGTCAACCTTTGTCAACACTCCTATTCATACGTGACACGTGGCAAGGATAAAGAAGGCAAAAAATATTGTCAATGTGGTTTCACACCTCTGGTCTTTGAATCACATTGTAGCTCGGTAGAATAAGAGGTTCAAATTTTCTAACGGAAGGGAGCTTGGTCACCGTGAGAGATTCATATTTGTTTGCAACGTGGTGGGACCTTTAGCCACCATGTGTCTTACCACCATGAGCATTACAAGCTCAATTTTATATTTTGATTTCAATTTTGCACTATGAGTTTATGTTTTACATTGCAGGACTCTAATTGTGCATTTCAGGTTGATAATTAGCTCGAGAGAGAAATTTCTAGCTTGGCGGGGTAATCAAATCCCCACCGAGTTGATCACTATTTTTTACCACTTTGTTTGGGTTTAACTCCACATTTCTCAGGATTGTTATCTAAATCGAATGGGCTTATTTCCAAATGGATTGGGATTCTCTATGCTTGGGCGGTTTTAAAAATGCACAACTCATCACCCATACTACTTGGGCGTGGAAAATGAACCAATTAACTCAACCATTCGACCCACGTCATTAGGGTATTGAAACACACAACTCAGCCCATATCTTAGGTGGTTGGACAAATACATAGGCCATTTTTTACGAGGCCTAGAAAATGGAGATAGGTGTGGTTGAAGCCATATGAAAATAGGGAAACCGATCCCAAAATAAAATAAAATCCCTCCTCCATGTCAGAAATGTGGGATAAGACCCACGAAGTAAATGAACACCGCCAATGCAAAAATGAACCAGTGGAAAAATGGTAAGTAGGGGAATCGAATACCCAACCTTTTGGTTCTAAAACTAATCCGCTGGCCAACTTGCCCAGGTAGCTTGACAGAGTAAAAAATGAGCTCACTAATATTTAAAGAGCTATGTGTTGCAAATTGGAAAGAGGAGTAGAATGGGGCAACAAACTTCAATAGATAATTTGAGGGATTTAATGGCCGAATTCATTAATGATGTAAAAATGGAAGCAATTAAAATTTTTCTCTAGTTTCAAGAAATGTAAACATTTTTTATGTAGATGTTGTACATCTCAAGTTATATGTTTTTTTCTGACACATTTTCACATGAAAACAACAAGAGAAGCACAATAGAAGCCATGGATCATTCTTGGAAAAAATTTCTATTATTTTTTAGAGTTCCTTGGGACATAGATTAGTTCATTTGTAGGTATAAAGTTCTTTTATTCATTATTGAAGGGTTAATTGTACTTAATTGGATGTTTAATAGATCAATTCACTTTTTGTGAATCCAGAGATGTAGTCTTTGGTTAAAATCCATTATCAATCTAGTTTTCTTGTGGATTTATTTCAGATTTTAGAAGCTTTTGATCAGATAAAAACAATTAAATTAGTTTGTTTGATTAATTGATAAAGAAATCACAAAATTGGAGTAATTTGATTGAAGTAAATTTTCAGTATCCATAACCCATAATCAGTTAGTGAATATACTTTAAAAATTTGGAATCAAGAATTTAGTTTAATTGCATAATTGAATCCATCTTGTGAATTATTCAATAGGTTTTGTAATAGAATCAGTAAATTCACTTAAGTTGGAAAAATCATATTAATTGATCACTTTTTCGGAAGAGTTTTAAAATGGGTTTTCAAGACACCCAAATTTGAATAAATTGAACTCATGATCAATGATGAATCTGGTAAGTTTATTCATCTGTAAAATTTTCTAAATACTACAAAAATTAAAGTACCATTTTTGGATCACATTATTACTTTTATTTTCTTGTATTTTCTTTGGTTATTTTCCATTTTTCCTTAAAAGGTCTTTTTCATTTCTTAGTAATTCATTTTTCCTTTATTATTGGTTGCCAATGGAGGTTTGTGTTACTTATGAAGCTTTGTACCTTAGGCCATAGATCTACATTTGTTTAGTGTTGTTTATTACTTTGCAAAATTAAAAGCTCTCCCTAGAAATTTTTTTGAACTCAATCTATGTTATGGGGTTTTTTATTTATCCTTGGCTATGTAGAATATTTTATGGTCAGCTAACACTTCCTCAATTCGTAAATGGTTCTGCAATACATTTTGTTCTATTTCCTAATTTTCCCATTGTTGACTAGTTATTAGGTAAGGGTCTTCCAGATTATTGAAACATCCATAAATTTTAATGAGGCATCTACCTCTATCCACACAACACAAATATGGTACCACAAATGCTACTTGGTTTGAGGAAATGATTTTGTGGAACCACCATTGATAGAACTTGGTCTCAAAATTTTACTTGACCAATGCTTGCTTGAATGTCTCTCTTGAAATCTATGAGAGTATTTTTATTCAAACATGAGATGGGTTTGATTGAATGGCTAATGCTTCTTAGAGCAAGAATATATTTTCTTTAATTTTTTTTGTAGCTTGGTTGGTGTTTATTTTCAAAACAACTCACTGTGAACCTTTTCTTTTTAGAAACCTTTCATGTTACATTGTTCGGATTGGCTAGCATTATTGTGTGCTGAGTTCCATATTATTTTGATAGAATCTGTGTTCCTATGCAAATGTCAAATATGACTCCCTCCACATTTTATTTTTCCATGCTATAGACAACACACCTTAAAAATACTTAAACAGTTTATTGTGTAAGATCTTTAAGAGAAATTTGGTAATTATATACATCAGATTTATTATTAAGTCTTGATATTTTTACATAGTGAATGCCTCTAAAAAATTTTGGAAATATTGAATTTGAATAGTCAAAGAGATATGCTTTACAAAATACCTTGAGAAAATCACAATGATTTTAGTACGTAGAAGGATAAATGCCATTTGGTTAATGATGTTACGCCATCGTGCGATGAAATTTGCCATAGATTCATAATCTAAATGTCGAATGGCATAAATTTTGGTTATGATAATATTGCATGTAATGTTAATTAAGAAATTTTCAAGGAATAAATACACAATTTGAGTGACTGAAAATAATGAATTTTGTGTGATACTATTCTACTAGTCTAATGCAGGACTGACTAGTGACATGGAAAATGTGTGAAGCATGAGATCTTGATCATGGGTGATAACGTAGCATACATGTCTAAAATATAGAAGATGTTACATCATTACCTTTTTCTAGTTGTATTTGTTTAACAAATCGATACATAGTTGCGGAGTCAACCATAAAAGTTCTTCCAATGGTCCACATGTTTCTCTTTCTTCACAAATACTTTTGGGTTGTATTATCACCTGTAATGGGTGTTTGATCACAATGTATAGAAATATCTTAAGTTTTTTTATATCATAAAAATAAATAGAATTGTTGTTTATTCTCTTCTTTTTCAAAGATTTGAGAGTAGGTTTTCCTTTTGAAGTTTGTGTTTGATGAATAGAAATGTATTTTCTCTGTTGTATATCATAATCAGGATTGTCCTCAACTGGAAGCATATCTTTAGCTTGTTGCATATTTTCTTTTTTTTTCCATGTCTAATGTAGCCACATAATGAGGTTTTTCCTTAAATGGAGGCATGTCATCATCAGTTGGATCTACCAAAAAATGGGATTTGGACATTTGTATTATTAAGTATATTATTAGAATTTGAAATTTTAAAATAAATAAGGCTTAATTATTTAGTTTATAAATAGTACCTATATTTTGTGTTAATGGGGGTTACATATTCTTGATCCGTTTTTATGGATGGATTAAATAAGATAAAATATTCCCTTTTTTAATGATTGGCCTTCCATATTTCGAGCACTGAAGGATTCCAAGTAAGGCATTATAACTATCTGGATGGAAAATTAAGCAACTGCATTATTGTGCATGCGCATAATTTAAAATCTAGCAACTGGGGCAGTCGTACGGAATATGTTGTCATACATCTAGAGAACATCTAAGAATCGACGTCTAGCCTACTAATTGGGAATTTGCAAAATATAGTTAGGCATCTGTAAAATACAATAAAGTGTCTGTAAAATACAGTCAGTAGACTTAAGCTTTTGGGTGTCTAAAGAAAGTAACCAAGTGTTAGCAATATGTAGTTGGGTGTCTCTGGTATAGCTGGCTATCCATAAAATGTGACCAGGCATCTGGAGTTACCTGGCATGTGGACCAAGAAACCCTATGTGTGGACTATGAAGTTGGGTTATTTGGACTATGTTATTTCTTCTGGAATAGTAGTTTTTATGGAGAAAGCAACTGGGTATCTGGTGACATGTCTGGCCTATGTTGTTGTCAAAAGAGATTATGGTGATGCTTAAGATATATATGGTGGTGAATGTAACCGGTTTATGTTTTGATTCATTGGTGATATATAACCATACATATGGAATTTATTATAAATACTAAGTGGATAATCCGTAAAAGTAATTTGCACATGGAAATTTTAGATGAAATGTTGCTCTAGACGAGTCCTCAAAATCACCAAATTCAAATTTCAAAAATTTAAATATTCAGGAATTAGGAAAGAATCGCCACTAAAATTTTTCCCAATCATATCAGATCTTTGAGATTAGGGACATGGTATTTGTATGGTTTCATCCATATAAATAGTAGACATTGAATAAGTTGAGGAAGTAGAATTTACAACAAAATTTCTATGGGTCATACCGAGTGTTTGTGAAAGTGGGGGGATTTTCATATGTATTAGAAATACTATAAGTTAATGGAAGGTTAAATTTTATTTCCATGTTTCATGTCTCATGAATAAGATCAAGGTGCATGTGGTGGTATATACAGAGTTATTAATGACAAACGAAGAAGGAAAGATTTTTCTGGAGATGTGATGCATTACTGAAGAGGAGATTAGGAATATTTAAAATTAATTATTTCACATATATAAAGTAAAGTGGAAGGGGATACCCATTGAGGATGAAACTCTAAAAACTTAAGATGTTTTAGAAAACCATCCAACCATAAAGGAGTGACATTAAAAATAAAATGAGGAAAAATGAAATAAAAAGGTGTCCCTGGAGAAAACAAGTGGAGAGTAATAATTTTTTGTAAATGAGGTGCTCATGTAGCAAGAAAGAGAAAAAATCCTTGATGCAAACAAAAATAGTGGAAAATGGGGAGAACATAGAAATTAAGAAAATAATGGAAAATATACCAAAAATGTTGAGTAGAGATATTTTCAAAATAATACATATCCATATGTTTAAGATTCATTCATTAAAATTAAGTAGTTGGGCCAAAAAAAAATAGGCAACTCTTTCCTTGCCTCCCTTTACCTCATGGTGAAGGAAAATACTTAATAATAGAACATTGGAAACATATAACTAATATTTTTTGTGTTTAAATTGAGTTACTATCATGTCAAATGAAAATGAAATATGTTATTAGTTACCATTGTGTTGTTAAAATAATTTGTTGCAATAAATATTATTGGTTTTCACGAAAAGTCACATGTCAAAACTCCTTCTTATTGGGTATTCGGAGACTCCCATTATTGAATTGAAACTAACTAAAATTATGGGGTGGTTGTTAGGATGGACATAGGAATACTCCCATAAACATGTGAAAAAGTTCTTTCATAGTGTGTAAGGGAGGAATAAACTTTGAGGAGAGATAAAGAGTAGGATAAATAGGGAGAGAGGGTTAATGTCTCGAGTAGAAACTAGTGGATTCTCAAAAATAGTAAATAGATTTGGTCCAAATTCAATTAGAATAATTTTACCATGCAATCAACAATAATACTAACAAATGATAGACACACCAACAAATCAAAGACACATATTTCTAAATATCCGTTAATCAAGGATACAAACTTCCTTCTTTTTTTAAGAGGTTACAATTCTTGTAAATTTAGAAACTAGAGAGAATGGAGGAAGATAGACAACGAGATAGAATAAGAATAAATGTATCTTTAATTGCTTGTATTAGTAGTGAAATGCAACAACTTAAAATGATAAAAAAATTCTAAACCTTTTGAATGGAAAGGCCATTCCAAATTATAGCTTACATAAATGAATCTTCCTCCACCAATGTGACATTTCATCTCACTAACACTTATGACATTTCACATTCCTTATGAGTGAAGTTAAGTCTTTTCCTTATTTTTAAAAGAGGACTTTTACAATGAAAAATTAACTCACGTAAGTGAATAATATGAAAGAGTAATAATTAATTTTCCAATCAAGAAATATAATGTTAGAAAGAGAGAGAAAGGGAGTGAAGAATAGAGAGAATTCAAAATCTATAGACGTGGAATAATTTGTTGATGAAGAACATGTTTATGATGTCTCTTGAGTGAATGCTCCATGAATCAAGTTTTGTGACTTTGACCTCCTTTTGATTTGGAACATTTTGATTTTTAATTCCCCCTTCGTTGAGATGTGGACACACTCCATGGAATTGTCATAGTGTTTAGAAACACTGTTGCGAGACTTGCAATGATATGGAAACATGATTATCATTTTTCAATACATGGTTGGAATCTGAACATCAAAATCATAAACCTTTCTCTTATTGTCTTATAAATTCACCTCCATGACACAATTTTTTCCTTTTTTAATGGAACTAAAAATAGTATTCTCAAACACCCCCATTCTCATATGTTACTTATTGGAAACTTTCTTCTCATCTTCAAAAACGAGTTGATTCTTTATTAAAATGATAGTGTGTAGTGTGAAAAAAAATTTAAGTTACTATGATGTTCTTCATTGTATCAAACATATCGAGATACTTTTTCTTATCCTTGAGAGCATCATCATTCCTTTTTCTTGAAAAATATCCTGTAACTTACTCATTTTAGTAATATTTTTTGTGATAAGTCAAATATAGTTATCGGTTGCTTAATGAAAGGAACAATAAGAAGATTGTTCCAAGCTATGATCTTAGATGATAATAACACACCACATTATATTTGTAAAACAAAAGAGTTAAAATACCATATATGGAAATCCATAATAATCAATAATGCTCAATAAATTACAATACAATGACTTGAATTACTCAATAAGAAGTATGTAAATATAGGAGGAGGGAAGTCCAACTAGTACCTAAATCAGTGGTGAAGAACTTCCACTAACTGATATTGATAGTTAAGTTAACTCCAGAACACTAGTAAGATAACACCACATAACTAACAAGCTATCTCAAAAAAAAATAGTAAGCTAACTCCACACGACTAGTACACATAAGCAAGTTAATTCAACAATTTTAGGGATAACACAAGTGTAAGAAGGATCCTAATAAATAAATAAAAGGATAAATAATAACCGACAATAACACCCTCTCGTAAGCATAACTTAGGTGGATGAAAAATAAGGTGGGTCACAACAACAAGGCCTTATGAGGTACCCACGTAGAATAACTGGGAAAATTGGATACCACAAGGTACCCAAAACTAGTAATAACAAAATAGAGAGAAAAATCCCACTACAAGATATCATAAGAATCTCACTTCCAAAAAATCATACAATGCTGAAGAAGTTTGGTGTGCACTATGCTCTAAATCGACTACTCGATCATAAAATTAAAAAATAATTAACACTAGGATTCACCAAAATAGTTCCTTGCAATGAGACTATTAATGGAGCGATGTTGAAAGTGCAAAAATAACACCAAACATAATTTTATCAACTGTTACAAATAGGTGTGCCACAATCCAAGAACAACCAAGGCAAAGAGTAAGGACATGAGATCCAAATAAATAGGAGTGCCATGATCAAATAAAATCCAAGGTAACAAGGTAAGGACACAAAATTTGAAGAAGCAAGATCAAATACTAATAATATGTGTGTCATGATCCAAGAAAAATAACCTAGGTAACAAAGCAAGGACACGAGATCCAAATAAATAGGAGTGCCACAATCCAAGAAAAGCCAAGGTAAGAAGGCAAGGACACGAAACCTAAAGAAGAAATATCAACACGTAACAACTAAAGTACATAAAACCCAAACAATCAATATCAACACGATACCCTCCCATATTGTTGAATGGGTAGAGTGACACCACAAATCTTTATGACTTGCCAAAGTCAACCACTCGAAAATTGACAAACTAACACTAGGATTCACTAAAATAGGTCCCCCACAAGATAGACTATCAACACGCAAAAAAAATCAAAAATACAGATCCAAAATATCTCAACAAACAAGAGATATATAAATGTATACACCCATAGATACGAGAATGCAACACCCAAAAGTTTAGGACATCGAGCTCAACCAAAATTACATCCATAAGTGATTACAACACCCTCCCAAATTTTAAAAATTAAAATTGAGTGCATGTAACTATTACAATGAGTAAAAGTACCTTTTACATTTGAAATATGTGTATAAAAATTTTCCACAATGCGTAGATCTCAAAAAAATACAAAATTTAAAAAAAAATCACCTTAATCTGAGATACAAGTTAAAATTTATGAGCTTGAGAAGGTTTTGTTATTAAAATAATATTTTAATGTTGATGTTTATTTAAAAGGTACACATGACACCCAAATGTCCAAATGGAAAAAGAGTTCATCAACATGATATATGATTACTACCAAAAGATAAAAGCCTACTCCCAAAACCAAAATATCTAGAGCATAAATTGTTGCATCCTGAGGGTACACGTCTATATCTATTAGATAACAGAATGCACCCTGAGGATATAGATTTTTGTCCATTGGATAATTTGTTGTCTCTATCTCTTCCACTCTATTCTCCAATTCTAACTATTCAACCTTGTCATTAATGCAGAGAACCAATCCCCAAAAAAAACTATTATAAATGTTCCATTGAGAGCTGAATTTTCGATACTAAACTGTCTTTGCTTAGTAGTTAGTCTAAATGGCTATACGGGGCACTCAAGTCATCGAATAATTTTTCCTCCAATTCTTGAAAATTCTGTTTCCCCCATGAAACTAGCCTCAACTCCTCAATTCTTCAAAATTAGATATGCAGGGAACCCAAATTGTGTGGGGAACATTCTTCCAGTTCCACCAAAACCTGATGTATCCACATAACACTATTTTTTACCCTGTTTGACGAATTTTCTATTTTTTGGGATTTTAAGGTCTATAAAGAGGGAGAGGAATGCCCCATCATGATTGCACCTACCTCAAATCATGAAATTTACCTGTTTTTACCAATTTCTTCTATGACGCTCCATCATATTGCCTTATTCTAGTGGTGCAAGTTGGCCAATATGTAGGGGTGCAAAATTTGATAACAATTTCAATTTCTAGAATTCCATAGATATGAAAAATTAGTTTTTATTTAGGAAAACTTTGTCTAGACATTAAAAATAATATAGATAACAATTAAATGCAAGGTTAGATTCGTTTGAGAGGCATTTTTAGAAATAATTGTTGTTAAAATATCATAAGGATATGACAATGGGTTTGGGAGATATGAAATCCTTTCCATTTTTAGCATATGAGGACTCTAGAATATTATTAGTAAAAAAGCAAGGAGAGTGAGATTTTGGAGGAAAATTTAAGCTTTAAAACATAAAATAGGCTAAGTATTTTAATATGAATCTTTTTGTTCTCACTTATAGGCCTTAGCTCAAGTTTGACTCAATCACGCTTAATTGGAGTTGAATGAGGGTTGATGTGGATTTTTACCCTAAAAATAGGACACAATAGAGAAAAAGGAACAAAAAGCACACAAAAGTGTGACTTGCATCATATCGCCACAAGTGTCACTTTTTTGTTTCATGTGAGTGAGATCTAGGGGGCTGCACTATGATTCGACATGTGGCCAGGGGTTAACTTAGAGAGGGGTCACTTATTTTTTCTACCTTGTCCCATTTTCATGTTGAGTACAATCTAAGAGGATACATCTCAATCAAATATGTTCCAATGGGGTATTCACAATGAGAAATTGGCCTAATTTTACATTTTCCTCACCTAATCACTCAAGTCACAAGTTTTAGGTGATGAAAACATATCCTCTTTAGGGGGTGATACTTTTTTGTCTCCCATATCCCCTTTACACCTAAGGAAAAATACAAGGGGACCCTAAGTGTGAAAAATTACAACCTAGCACATTTTAGGATATGGGGAGTGATTTTTCTACATCGAGACCATATAAGGGTGTTTTGGGATCAAAACTTGTATGATTTTTACTCAAAATCACCTATTAATATAATCCTATAAATTATCAAGATCTAATTCTTCTTAAAAATTGATGTTTTGAACCATTCACCTTTTCAGCATGAAAGAGAAACAACAGTGACTTGAGAATTAGGAATAAATTCACATTTATGTGATGTTTATAATTCCACATAATTTCCAATGACTATTGGATGAGCTTCCAAATCCTCTCAAAACTCCCAGAATCTTCTAAAGAAGTTGACTTTATTTGATAGAGCCTTCATTCCCTTTTCCCAAAATAGCCCAATTTTGAATAACTTGTTCTTGGATTAAGTTATCTCCACATATTTTCCAAAAACTAAATCATATAACTTCATTTCTCTTTCACAACTTCCAATGGATGTCCATATGTTGTAATATTTCTAAAAATAGCCAATTTAGTGCTTTACAGAACACTATTCCATCTTTAAGATTAGTCTTATCATTAAATCAACCTAGATTCATTCCCCTACACATGAAACACTCTTTAAAACCATGTTATAACTTTCCTCTTTGTGGTAATGAGGGTGACACAAAATTGAAGGGGTTAGGTGAGTTAATAGGATGGCCAGAGGAAGGATTCATAATGACCAAGAGCTATGTTTTTAAATTGAAAGTTTAGTTGTCATGGTTAAAAATATTAATTTTACATGCTAGACATTTATCATGAAAACACATTGTAATTAGTATTTAGATAAGGAATTTATTATAAACACAATTGTAGGATCTTATATTAAATTTTAAATAGCTTAAGGGAAGCTAGGTGGATGGATAAGAAATATATTTAAATTTAATGCTATTGATTTCAATAGATTATAAAAGAATAATTATATTGATAGAATATTAGTTCTCTACACATGTTTTTGACTTGAAAAATTTTAATGCATTTTTATTATTAAATTTCATAAATTTATAATTCATAGTTAAGAGGACAATTTATACTCAATCACATTAAGATGATTTCAATGCTAAAATGTCAGTTACTTCCATTCATAAAATGATATTTTCTATGAGAGTCTGACTAATATATAATGGTTAAAATAATTTATTTTTAAACACCGAATCAATTTTTAGGACATAAAATAAATATATGATTATGTATTTATACATGGAAATGTCAATTATTTTCAAAGTGTGTAAAGTGTGAATAGGTAAATAACTGTGTGGTAATATTACTACTAAATAAAATATGTACTAGGTAAAATATTTAAGTTAGTAATATGTGTGTGGTAAAATATTTAACTTATTTTTTTAGTTATATAGAATGTATGGTAAGATATTTTAAATAAATCTTAAACTAGATATTAGCATAGATATCTTAAATAAATATATCTATAAGACACTGAGAGATATCAATTTTCTCTATTAATAAAAGGATTGTTAAAATTTCTTAAGGTATTACTCGTATACCTTACATTATAAAATAATAAATTGATGGATAATGTTTTTGATGAATTCGGGAATAAATTATTATAACATATATTTTGTAAGTGGGAAGGATTCTATCTCTAAACCAATTTGAAGAAGTTTAACTCATTCAACGTTTTCATTCAAAGTGTTCATTATGTTCTTCATTTTTCCCTTTTTAGGTTTTACAAGTGGGAACAAGTCCATTTCCAAGTTTTTATCACTACTATAAGGGGGGGTCATTTGAGACATTAATAGAGACAAAATTTGACTAAATTGTCTCAAATAGAGACAATAGAAAAGTTGTATATCGTCTCTGTTATTGTCTCAAAACAGGTGTCTCTAATATTGTCTCTAATTATTGTCTCTCAAGAGACAATAATGATTGCTACATATTTTGTCTCTCTAGAGACAATATAATTTTTGTCTCTCTAGAGACAATATCATTTTCGTCTCCTTAGAGACAATACCAAATACTTACATTTTGTCTCTCTGGAGATAATACTAATTTCAATTTTTATTGTCTCTCTAGAGACGATACGAATTTAAAGAATGAAAAATATGAATTTTAAAACTACATAATAACCAAATATCATATAGTACAATCAATGAAGTTACATATCATCTATGATGTCGGAGTGGTCTGGTAATTAATATTATAAATTAACAACAATTTGATTTAAATATTGTGCCCAATAAATGGGTCCACAAATATTTTATTAATATCAAATAAGATAAAATACAAAAGGGTGTCTGAATTTCGTTAACCCTTGAAATACAATGATAAAATACAAAAGGGTGTCTAAATTCCGTTAACCCTTGATATACAATATTAACACCTTCTCTCCACCACCAACTTCAAGTGATCCATATGATTCCCTAGTGCTACTTTGAGGTTATTTTTCTTAACTTTAATTTTGAGCAACTTCATTTTTGAGAAATTGCCTCTCCATCGGCAGCATTCATCTTCATGTTCTTCACTTTGATTGTCTCAACTTTGATGCAATTCTCTACTATCGTTAGCAGCAAAGGTGCATTGGATTCTAAGAAATTATGATCACATATTTTACTCCAATTCTACCAAAAGTATTCACAAATTACATTTAAATTAGGATAATAATTAGTTTTTACTAAATCGACCCGATCTTTACATTTTGTTCTAAAAAATTAGTTATCACTAACTCATTACTGTCAATCCATTTTCATAACTTATATCAAGGACTAACCTCAGACATTATAATCCCTAGAATTCCACACATGCCTAGTGAAAATATTCCGATATAATCCTGTACAGAAAAACAAAAAAGAAGCCATTATTCATCTATTTTTTCTTTAGTGGATATTCTACACTACATGCATGAAAATTGAGTAAAAAAATACAAGCATTACATACAAAAAATTCCTAGTGAAACCATTGAGGCACAACACTCACCAATAGACCAGTTAAAGATACCCTACTTCAAAGTAATTTCAAAGAAGATTGATGAGAATGCCCCTGTATAACAGAAAATGAGTCAAGATAATCCACAATAAACATGAATAACTGTGATCTTTTCTCTAATTTTCGTTTTACAATTTATACTTTTATGTACTTAGTAATTTTCTTAAGTGATTGATTCTCTCCTTGTGGACATATGGAACATCAAAGCTCCATTGTCAATAAAATTATATTATATTCAACTACATTTTTTATTTTTTCTTTAGATTAGTTTCTTTGCATGTTAGTTTTTTGTTGGATTTTCCTAAAGTCAGCAACATGGAGGAGTTAAAACTGATAACAAGAAACATTATTAAGTATGCAGAAGGAAGGGGTTTCATAGGGATTGCATGTCACAGGAGTGCAGGCATTTAGTGCATGTTCAAGAATCTCTTCGGTATGGATTGTGGTGGTACATGCAACTTAAGTGAGTGAGAATAATAGAAATACAAAGACCAAATATTCTCTCAAATGATTAATTAGGTAGGGTGTTGGGATAATCAATCATCTTCAGGTGATGGTTTGCATATTAGTAAATATGGGTAATTGGAAACTACGAGGTGAAAAGGGCATTAAGAGTTGTCTGGTATGAAAATCTGTTAAGTAACGAAAGTTGTTAAGAGATATGTTAGTAGAATATGGAAGGTAAAAGGTTGTGATTAGATAGGAAACCTTTATAATACAAACTTTTACATCAAGAAAATGCAATTGTTCCAGTATAACATGTAATAAGAGATGTTTTAAACAAGCAAAAGGAAACTAACTGACCTAACATGTGTAGACATGTAATTGGCCATACTTGAAAGCCTTAGAGATGTATTTTCTCCAGTAAAATTTTATTTAGAGACTTCTCATCATAGTTGTAATGTATGGTAAGAAGTCTCCATATTATAATATGATATTTTGTGCTAACAATTTGAAATTTCAAATCAAGTAGCATAACAAATTTGAAGAATGATTATTTCCAAGGTATTCTATGAAAATGGTGTCAAATACTTTGAAGACTTACTTCACATCCAATTCTTTAGGGGAAAGAATACCAAAATAGTCAAGAAATTCATCAAATGTTCAGCTTGTGGGGTATCCAACACAACTAATCCTAATTGCTTCCATGACACCTTGCAATACAGATGAGCCACACATTCTAATCGATATTCTATGTTTCTGTATGCTAACGTTTTGGCTCAACCACGAAATTTTATACAAGTCATCAGAAAAATGGAATTCAAAATGCAATAATCTTAGGCCAAAGGTGACTTACCCCGCAACGTAGTTGTTGTAAAACATTGTAATTCTCAAAAATGTCTTGCTTTAGAACATTGTTTGGTTTCACACATCTTATGTAGTGAGGCTCTGTTGATCTCAATGTTTCCAGGAGAGATTGTAGTTGTTGCTACATAGAATTTTAAAGGAGTTAATAATACCAAAAACCTTTTGAATAGTATTCATGACAGCAAAATATTGCAAGCATGTATCACTACCTATCACAATTTCTAGAAAGTGAATATTCAAAAATTAACAATGTGATAGTAGTTAGAAGAAAACAATTTCAGAGATTAAAAGAAGCAATGATTTAGAAGAAAAAGGGTGTATTGTGCCACCAGTGTAAATGAAAAAAAATTGTATACCTTGAAGCGTGTGCTAATGGATGAGGATTTTGATGACTTAGAAGATTCCTCAGGAAAAGCAAGAAAGAGACTTGCAACAAAGGAACATTTTGAAGATTAATAGACCTTGATGATCTACAACAACATAATCCTTGTTCTTGTCAAGGAACATATCAGTTTGATATGTAACCTGCCAGATGCATAAGATAAAAATCAGAATTCCCATGATACAAAAGGCAATGTTGGTAAGAATAGAGGGATTACAAATAGCAAGTAAATCGAAGCAGTTTTCCACATCACCAGCATAGTGACAAATACTGAAGTCGGTATGTGAAAATTTTGGTTTGCTGAAACGTTTATTATTCTTAAAGGTTTGGTAAATTTTTTGTGCAAATGTTTCATGGGTTGATCTTGGAAACATACTGTAAGGCAAATAGGGAGAAAGCTATTAGTGACATAAAACTTTATGCACATATGTATGGCATGAAAACTTCATAGCATTAGCATCTATCTCTTTATAATTGTAATTACGTATTGGCATATCCTCCTCATAAATCCTTTCATATATGCCTCTAAATTGATGCACACACAAAACATCTAATACGATGCAAAACTATCACTTTTATGTTAAACATAATAAATATCCATTTGATCATCTCTTAATAATTAAGCAAACAATTTATGTTATCGCAGAAGCAAAATCAAAACCAAAAGTAAATTTTTTTTGCCAACTTTATTCAAATGTAATATTACTGAACGTAGGTCAAGTCCACTTTAAGCATATTTTCTTCTAGTTGATTGACACAACTATTATATTCCAATTAATATTTTCCTCTAACTTCTAAGCATATAGGCAGAGGGCAACTCTATGTGTGTCACAATACTCCACAATTTTTGGAGTATGTGTTATTTGCATTCACTACTTTAATTCAAATGTCACTAAGACATCCTGGTAATCAAATGTGAGAACCAGTTATGACCTGAACTTTGTTTCATAGCACAGGGTCTAATGCAAGCCTTCATCTATCCTCGACTTCCATTGAAATGCAAACCTCGTGTCATTGGTACTCAAAAATCACAATTAGAAAGTAGGTCTAAGCCTTTTATGAGATTCATATTTTATTGAACAAGCCAATAATTACTATTCTTTCACCATGTCTTATCCTTGTAACTGACTAGAATGCACTCTTAATTTGGAACAAGAATAAACAATAACCAATATGTGACTTCTACTCACTCGCTGAAATAAAAAAATGACAGTTCCAGGGTAATGGTCACATCATATAATGTTTAAGGAACATCTGAAAGTTTGTAAAAATAAAGGGAACATATAAATACCAGGATTCATTGAAATGGATCATTTTACACACTCAAGGTAGAAAGGGCACCATATTTGTAACAAGTATAAACACAAGTCATTCTTTTGGAATGTAAGCGTACATGAATAGTTCAACTGCCATTTTAAGATGAAACATAGCTTTCTCATCTTTTGTTTTAGAAGAGTTAGCATCCTTTCCCTTGGTGAAATCCACATTGCCTAGATGGATAATGGCTACTACCACTCTAAATATTGCATCTTGAAAATATGAAGCAATGTAGAATATATTTTAATAACATGACCATTTCTAATTCACATTGTACAATATGCAGCTTTTAATACTAAGTGTACTTGGACTTCAGGACTGATCCCCACAACATCCATTGCTCTTCTTGTTACAAGGTACTCTTCAGAAATCACTCACACCATCCAATTGATAACAATTGGAATGGTTCAGATAATGAAATGAACTTGGATGTCCCAACTTATATTTCTCAGCTTCCTGAAAAGAAGAACAAAATTTAAAAAGAAGGTTCAGTTAGTGCTATCATTCTACAATTTAAATCAGTCACAAATAGATTTTGAATTCAACATAGAAATAAAACAATGCATTTATTGAGTTAATTAAAATTGCAATTACCAATATACCTCTGGTGGTGCAACACAGAGAAGATAGAAACAATGACAGTTTCTCTCGAGATCTGAAATTTGGCAAACACGAGACTTTTCTAGAAGGTATGTTCTTACAGCGGCCCATGATATTCTTCAATTTTTGTCAAATTGGAGCTTAACAAATTTACCAAAATGACTGCATAAAACATGCACCTTAGTAAGAATAGAATTTTACTTTTTAATGAGTGAAAATTAACTTTTGACAGTCATCAAACTAAGCTAGATAGATATATTAACAAGTCAATATTTCAAATTTTCATGAATTTAAGTCCCTTCTATTATGCATAGAATAGACCATCTAGAATATGTCATTCACCTGGAATTGTTATTTCTAACAGTTTTTGCATTTCCAAAGGCTTTCAGAACATGATTTGACTGTAAATCACGAAAACAAGACTTCAAATCATGATAATGAAATAACAATAAATAAATCTAGTAGTAAAAGAACCCTATGATTTCTTAATTACTGTACAAAAGTCAGAATTCTTCCGAATCTATTCAAAAGCAAGAAGATGCTATTATTTCTTACTTCTAGCACTTTCTACTCCACTGATCTTCCCTCAGTTGTTGCTCAGCCTCCCGTATAAGCAAGATAATGCATAAGCATTTTGGTGGATTCTGTTTTACCTACCCCACTATCTCCACTCACTAGAATGGATTGACTTACCCCTCATTGATCATCACCATGTATTCGTTCAAGGATATTTTTTGATGTATCAATAAGAGTATCTCAGCTATAAAACATCACATGACTAAGATAAATCACTGAGGCTTGCCTGTATGCAGCATTTGCCATAGCAAACACATGAATATCCAAAATAGGAAAGAAATTACAATAAAAAATAAAAAATTATTTGAGCAAGGGGGAGGGAAACGTGTTGGATTCCCAATCCCTCGTCACTTGAAAATAAGTTTGTAGCTTCCAACAATGCAACACCCAGCATCCAAGTAAGGCTCTTGGATCCAATATTTATATGTTTATCTTTTAAATGCAAACCATCCCTAAGTAGTGCTACAACATGTGATGCTCGAAAATAGTATTAGTCTACAAATGGTTGTCCAACCACACTTCTTACAGAATCTTGCCATGTTTTTGAACAGAAATCTTGACCTTTCTCTAAGATCTCATTGTAGATAGCTGTAGACATTAGATTAAAAAACTTGTAGACAAAAAAGAACCTTGAAAATGCATAGATTAAATTTGTATTAGAGTGGAGTCTGTGCCACATGCAATGGCATAGAGAAAAGGGAAATGGTCATTCCTTTATGAGGAGATGGATCAAGTAGAGTATTCCACAAACCTATAGTGAAGGACCTTCCAACCGTCATGTCTATCCTACCTGTCAACTGGAAAACTATTAAAACAGAGTCAATCACATGCAATGGCACTAAGAGGGAGCCAATTATTCATGGGAAAGAGATAGTACAATCCTATATGATAATCACCAAAAAGAGAGTGGATTATGCACTATTGATCCACACAAATCTTGTTGTATAATAGGACCCATATTATAGCCTGGAACGGTATTAAGAGACCTAGTGACATCTTGTAGAAAACTACCATGAGCATTGAACTTACCATAAACATCATCTTCTATTGAATTGAATTTCTTGAAAAAAGCATTGATAAAATGAAGATGGGGATCAGAAGCTACATTCGAGGTTTGCATGGCTGCTATTTTCAATGGCTTTGCAGTCTCATGAGTCTTATCCAAATTTCCTAATTGATAAAGTCAATCTTATGATTAAGAAAACTAGTATAATACTTATTATTAATATTGTTTATTTCAATTTTTCCATTCTTAAGCATGATTAGTATTATAATGTTTGTATCTCTCAACAATTATATATATTTTACAAGCATAACATATTATATTCAAACCAAAATATAAGCTTGCAATGTTATCATACTCTTTAAGATATCTACTCCAACAAGATAATACTAGAGGAGAAACAAAAGAGATAAAGATGGTAATGAGCACCAATGTCTCTACTCTAATTATAGCTTCATCACTTTTTTAAGATTGTTATACTTATAATGTATTCATGCATTCTAAATAAAAAATGATATCTGCATATTGTGTCCACAATTTCAGTTATTTTGTTACTTTTATGTATGGATTCATGTTGGGCTACCTGCAACTCACTGTAGAACACCCAACAATAGCAAGACAAACCTGTAACTCACTGTACAACACCCCACATGCTTAGTAGAGAATGAACCTAAATACTTAGAAAGACTTTGTAGCCATTAGGAGTCTAATAAAGTTCTCTAGAGAATGGCCTCAACTAAGAGAAGGTAATAGACTTATCGTTGATGGTTATGGTAACAAAATACCATCCATTCTAACACCTGAGGTCAAAGATATAATAGAAGGGGTCTAAAAATGGCTATGAGATCTGGATTGAATATAGATATGAGTTGTTGTCACCATAAGATGACTATTGGACATTGTCACATTGCTTCAAATATGACTCACAACATTGTTCTGTTGTGTTCATCTATGCATAGTACCATTCAAAAGTTATAATCCATGGAACATTTCACATATTTTCGTAAGCCTTCAACCTTGAAAACATAAATAGTACTTCACCATACAAACACCATATAATTAATATAAAAGGAGAAAATTTTCACAGGAGACACCTCAACTTGATCTCATGTCTCGCATAAGGCCTTCTTGAATTTGGTTCAGAATACACAACAGAATATAGAAAAATACTTAGTTCTATTCAGCTTCTCGAAAGACAATAATAATCCTCTATTATATCATATGAACAATACAATTATATAGGAGAACTTCTCCTATAATCAAGGAGGTGGCTACAACCACTCCTCCATAAATATCTGTAAACTCACGTACACAACAAACTCCTAATATACATTATTGTTACATAACAATAATGTCACCAAATTACATTATAATATTACTGTTATATTATCAACCGTGGAGCACTAAATAATTGATTTCCTAACATTCCCCCCCTTAGTGCGAACATGGTAGAAAAACATCCACACTCTCAACTGCAGTATGCTCACCCCTGTGGCATGTCCAACTCTGTGACTCATGACCTTGATCCAAAAGAAAGGCTTGCTCCTTCCATGGTTTTAAACAGGCTTACCACAAACCTTGACGTGACAGGAACCTCATCAACTGTCCACCTCGTGTGGTTTTCTAGATCCTCCCACAAACCCTTTCAAGATCCATGAACTGACTTACTCTGGTGCTACTGTTCACCACTATGCTTATACATCAGGGAATTATGTAGGAAACACAACATGCATATCACAAAACTGCACAATAGAAGATATATTGAAAAAATTTCACATTACTTCCTATAAGAATCGTAATGTTCTTAATCATAGTCTCTGTCATTGATCACTGCCACTCGATCTCGAACAGCATAGAAAACTGCCACTACCACTGGAAGCTTTCCTTGACTAAGTCGTTTTGGGTACAGAATGGGAATGGAACATTGGTATGTATTCCCCCCCACAATGTGAAATTCCACTCATATAGATACTGAGAAGCAAAATGCATCGAAGAACATACTCCTGAATGGATCTTGCTAGTTAGGTCTTGCTGCACATGGTCACTAATGCTAGTGAACGTATTCTTCTAGCTGACCATCTTCCAAAGAAGTACGGAAGTAAGAGGACCAAGTCAGTCAGAGGATCACTGACAGTCATATGCGCTCCAACACAACTCTCTTTCCAACATCCATCAAATACCACACAAAACAGGAACACTGCAAACTGAAGCACACTGAGAAAATGGAAACCACACTGAAAAATCATATACTCACACCATACATATGCCACCACAGCTTCTGCATGGCCCCGTCGTTGGTGACTGACGAGAGGTCGTTGTTCAACCTCCTTCCTCCGATGCCTCCTTCCTCCATTACATACCGCTTAGGTCAGAGAAATGTGCTCAGAATTCTTTTCTGAACTTCTCATTTTTCGTAAAATATGGTCTTTGTATTCTTTAGCTGTCAACCTTTTTCTTTTTAGAGATCTAGGTGGTTCAAATTCACTGTCACCTTCATATCCTTCTTCTAAATTTAGCATATCTGAATTTTCTTGATCTTGTATATTTTTTATGTCTCTCTCCATGGTAATTGGTTCCATGAGAATACATTGTTTTCTTCTTTTCTTGACCATTGTGAGATAGGTGTCGGATACAACCGAAAATGCACCCTTTTTTACAAATAATTAAAATTTTAATATAGCTAAAAGCTATTGATTAAAATTTTGACATATACTATTAAAATAACAAAATGACTCAAATTTCGAATAGAATCTAGTGACACAAATACTTACGTGGTGGAGAACTTACAACTGATTTACATGTCACCTTCAAATTGCCTTCGATTTAGGTCTTCGATGCACGAATTTCTACCAAACCATTCACTATGTTGCATACTTGCACATGGATATATAGAGACACGTGGCACCCAAATGAAGTGGCTGCACCCAAATGATGTCTCCCTCTGTGTCTTGATCTGCGGAAACTAAGACTCGGATGCAGATCTACGAGCTAGGCAGGTGTAAATGATTATATGCTCAATGATTTATAATGATCACTTAGAAATAGGTAATTATTCTCTTAAATCAAGAGAATATACCAAAAAACGAGTTATGTCAGTCAATCCTTGATGCAGACCGTCAAGACACAATATTCACATGTACTGGTTTTTAGTTTCCCGTTAAAGGTTGAAAAATGGTGCTAATATTGTAGATCTCCACACAAATATAGGAGCACGTGGAGAAAATTCACGGGCATAATATTGGGGCACACAAGCCCAAATAATAATCACACCAATCTTTTAAATACATTCACATATTCATGTAAATTTCCTCGTGGTATGCGCAGATCTGAAACAGATTTGGTGGAGTTTCACGTAAGAATCGATTGGCACACAATAAATCCACTCTAACTGGATATGTCAAAGAAGAGATCTGGTTTTACACCTTAGACTCCAAACACAATTCACAAATCAATTCTAAATTTTACAAATATCCTCCTAGAGCAAGCTCACATGAATAGAATCCTCCACACGTTACAATTGCAAGGACTGCATACACAAAGATTTCTTCAACTTCAATACGTTTAGCTGAGTCTCCTAATTTTTGCTAATCTGTGGGAAAATGGATGAATGCAACAACAATAAAGGAGGGATGTAGTACACGCAGGTTAGAAAAAAAAATAGACAACGCCAGAACCAGCAACAAAACACACAATATGCTACAGTTCAGTTCTCTTTAAAAATAAACTCTCATCAGTTGGGGCTATCAAAAATTACAATGACTCTTCCCCCTACATTAACTTAGCATTCCATCGCTCTGATACCAAATCTTGAATTTGGTTAAGAATACACAACAGAATATAGAAAAATACATAGTTTTATTCAGCTTCTCGAAAGACAATAATAATCCTCTATTATATCATATGAACAATACAATTATATAGGAGAACTTCTCCTATAATCAAGGAGGTGGCTACAGCCACTCCTCCATAAATATCTGTAAACTCACGTACACAACAAACTCCTAATATACATTATTGTTACATAACAATAATGTCACCAAATTACATTATAATATTACTGTTATATTATCAACCGTGGAGCACTAAATAATTGATTTCCTAACAGGCCTACCACATACAAATAAATTATTTATAACTAAATGAATGAGATATACCTATTCAAAAGAAGATAGGTAACTAACTTGCTAAGGAGTAGCTCCTTCTCTCGCGATGCTTCTTCTAAAGTGTTTCCCTCCAAGGTTAGAATTTCTTAAAGTGACGACAAGCAGCTTGTAACAACCTGTGGCATGTATAGGGCCCAAATAAAGAATTTTATTTGCAATACAAACAAAAGCAGATGTGCCAAATCAATATCAAAGTATCAATCTTATAGATGAGAAATCAATACGAGTTCCACTAAGGCACCCAGTTGAGGTTGTGATGTGCAAACCATTATTGTATTCAATAGCAGAACCTCAATTCCATATTTTACAACAAAATCATAAACAAATCAAATTTTACTCCAAGTCACATAATTTAATAAAGCAATACAATGAATAAGCATGGCCATCAGAATGGAAATCTCAGGAAAATTAGTTATTGTTTCATATAAATTATCTATAGGAATTTTTGCGTAAGGACATAAATGAGAGAAAAGAAAGAGCAAACAGATACACAAAAATCAAGGCTCATTGTCTTCATGGAACCTCAAAACATAACCCCAAGCAAGTAGGAGCACAGTCCCAATATACTTGCAGGATAAAAAAATTTATTTTGACCTATGATAAGGGCTTTGCAACAAATTATAACATTAGTGCTAAAGCATTACTCCTTCAAGGCCTGCAAACAACTCTTTCAAGATATTTAATGAGCCACTCAAATGAAGGGCTCTAATATGCTCTTATCAATCTTACAAATTATTTCAGTATTCCTGGTTGAAAACTAAATTTTCATCTCTGCTACATCTTTGATTGGAAATTGTATCCAAATTCAAATATAACAAATGTTGTGCTTGGGCAATGCCAACACCCTTCCTCTCTCCTGGTAGCATATACTGATAACAGTAGTTTGGAATTTTCTTCAAAATATTCTCAAATTTTGGAGATTCCTACATGTTCTTGTTTGATGGAACTTTTTGAGGCATGACAATTGTAGTAGCCACCTTCATGGTAACCCACTCTTAGTGTTATAGTTTATAACTATATATATAACTATATATATAACAAGTGAGGTCAAGGATGGGGAGTGAAATGTGTAATCTTCTCTCTTATACTCTTTTCAGAATTCTTGAGCAAAGATACATATCTAGTGTATGTTTTTTTAACTGTTTTATGCTTTTCTACAGTTGGGCCAGTTTATATTCGTTAGTCATTTTAGGGGGATTGGAGCACAAAATAAATTATCTGATGAAGCTACTTACAAATAGTTCTGTGAAATCAAAAGAAATGATTGGCTCACCATGTTTGTGAAATCAAAGGAAATTATCTGATGAAGCTATTCACAAATAGTTATGTGAAATCAAATTAAATTATCTGATAAATACAAATAGTGAGAGTCACTTCATTCGTAGTGTTTTGATTTTTCTTTGTGAAGGTATTGACAAATCGTAGATGGCTATATCAACTAACTTACTACTATCTTGACTATTGAATTTGAAGCTTAGGATTTTTTAAATGTAGATTTGGAAGGAATCATGTTTTTATTGAGAATGCTAAATAAAAATTTAGTAATACCAAAAGTTGGGAGAATGAAATTTGTAAGATTTTATTGGATGTTACCATTGATAACACTATTGAATTAGGTCTTCAACTAACAGAAAACTGAAAGAGATATGAATATATGGAATAAAAAATGAAAGAGATGATCGACATAAATGTGCAGAAAAATTGTGTGACCATAGCTGACAGCAAACCTTGTAATATACACCATATATTTGCTCAATATTGTTTCTCACAGACACTCTCGATACAAATAATGGGAATAGTTACATTTCTATGTCATACCCAGCCTGGTCCAAACGGGGTTTTGATTATTAAAACTGTGTCGAGGAGGTTTTTCATTGGAAAAGATGGATGCCATTGGAGGAATTTATAATTCACATGGATATATCATCGCTGTAATAATGTGGATGAACTTGAGCTGTTGAGGCTCAAGGTTCACATGAAGTATGCTCTCATTATGCACTAGGTTTGAAATCAGTTGTTAGAATATTTCCTTTTAGTTGGAGTGGTGTTTTGGAGGAATTATTCGCCCTTCTAAAACCTTAAAAGGTTAACAATATTATTTCCAATACCCAACAAGAAAGTTTGCCTTACCCAATTAACATCCCATTATTCTATGTAATTGTATTCTCATTACCATGGCAACTAGCACTAGTACAAAGAAGAATCATCACACAAGAGGGATTCGAGTGAGAGAGAGTGATAACTCAACATCTACTACTATTACCATGGCAACTAGTACTGGTACAAAAATGAATTGTCACAAGAGAGGGATTTGTGTGGGGGAGAGTGATAACTCAACATCTACTACTTTCAATTACAAGAGAAGTGTATATGGAAATCATGAAGGGCAATGGCAAGATAAACATAGCGTTTCTAAAAGAAAAAAATTAGCTTCTTTGTAAGATCCTTGTAATGGTATTGTTCGAACCAATTCTACGAGAGTCCGCTCAAGTTCAGCTGGGAAACTTGAATCTCGCAAGGAAATTAATAATCAAACAAGGGCCAACATTGGTGTAATGAATTCTGCTTCTAGTGATGAGTATGTTGTTGGTTAAAGTTTTTTTAATTTATTCATTCTCTTATACTTATTTTTTCTATTTTTCCCTTCACATCTTATTACAAAAATCTTGTTGCTCTGGTTTATTTAGATTTAGCTCTATTTTAGTAAATAGGTCTAAATTATTTTCAGTATACAATAGGGAGTATAGTGTTATGGCAGATATTATCGTAATTCATTTTTTAACCATATCTACAATACAAAAATAAATTATTGTTTTTTCAAATTCAAAGCCTTCCATATAGGAGATAAGCTGATATGAATATAACACACCCAAGGGTGGTATTGCTAGTTTCAGGATGATATTAACTTGTGAGTCTTTCTAATTTGTGTTCATTGCAGAGATAGTCTTTTTTAGTATTGTGCCAACATAACGAAGCGTATCTATTAGACTAAAATTTCTTGATCTTGCACCTTATTTTGAAAGGGAATTAAATTTTGATGTGGCCTTTATAAACCATTATTTCCAACCCTAGAACTTCTCCCTTTATTAACCTATTTTAATCTTTTGTTGACATTAATAAATATTTTCCCATTCTTTCAGCAGTTTCGAAAATGGGCAATTTTGAATTTTTTGTCTTGCCCCAAGCCATTAGAGTTTTATGCTACTATCGTTTCTTAAGTAAAGAATGATTGTTTCTGGAAAAAACAAATTTGATAGAAATTTGAATAACATCTACCTAGTTCACAAGTTAAAGGGAAGCATTCTTATAACAAAACCATTAAAGTCAAAGATTATTTTATTCTAAGCTAGTTGTATTTCTAGATATCAATTGAACTATTTTGGTAATTTGTAGACATTAATATTAGTTTCTTATTTTTGTACAACTCCCAAATAAATATATCAAACTCCAGACCAAGATCTAAACATTCTTTTGGAAGCAATGGGTTTGGAAAAGAACCATCCATAGCCAAGAAGGAAACAACTGGGTAAAAGCAGACCACAATATTTGACATCACTGGCGGTGATATGAGTGAAAGGATTTCCAATGCCAAAATAGCTACAGATGGTTGTGTTGACTTTGGTAGAGATATAATGGACAACACTGAATGTATATCTCCCAATGATATATTTTTCTCTAGAGTAGACTTCTCCCCAAAATTTGTTAAACCTTTTCCAATGAGCAATATTTATAGCAAGGGAAAACCTAGCTCTGATAAAATCTTTATCCATACCCCATCAAGTGCACGCCTTCTTAGTAGCTCTTTATCTATAGGCACAAACACCAGTGTAAGGATCAGGATCAGCGAAACTGGCAAAGCAAGCAGTCAGAAAGTAAAAGATCCGTTCAAGTGTAATAAAAAGGTTTAGTTTTCTTGCATGAGTGGAGGAACTTACATGCCTCCCAATAGTGTACCACTTTTGACGAAAGACATACCTTTTGAAATTGACAATTTATCTTCAAGAGATATCAGAGAGATCAAAATTTCATGGGAAGATAAGTATCGTCCTGGGTCACTTGCGGGATTAATATGTCACAAGCAACAAGCCCAGCTTCTCAAACAATTGGTGCGAACTTAACATGTATTGTGTCTAATTATGTTTGGTGATCTTTCATTTGTTTTTGGAATAAAAAAATACCTAAAAAATTCTCAGCATAAACTTCATATATGTTTTCAAGGCTGGCCGATCAACCAACCAATAATAAACCCACTCCAAAAAGTGGTAAACCACACATTGGTTGTTGATCAGTCAATCTATGCAAACACGTGTGATGGATAGGTTCTTCCCACAAGAAGACTTATGTCAAAGATCTTATGGATAACTTGAAGCTCTTCTGAATTAAAACTACCATGCAGGTTATCTAGAATTTTTTTGAAAAATCTATTATTTGTTTCAAGTTTTCAAATAGAATTGTTTTTTTTAATCTAGTTACCAGATATCTCAGGGGAACTGTCCTCATATTCTCTTTCAAGGCCCACCTAGTTCTGGAAAAATGGCTTTCACCATGGCTTTGTCGCAGGAAATATTTGGAGGTTCTTCTTGGAGGGTAAGTGGCCTCATTTTACGTTGATATCCCTACTTTTACTGGTATGTTGATGCAAAAGTAATACCCAAAATAGTCTTTACCTTGTCCTAAGAGCAAGGTGATTTTATTCTGTTTGTCTTGGTTTTTTTGGGTTTATATATTTGGGATGATCCAATGATACTTACCATTTAGAATTGATTTTGCATGTTTCACACGAGCTTAAATCATTTGATTCAAGGTAATTTCTATCTATTTTATGATTTTTAGCTTAAATTTTTAATTTGATTTGGAGTTTCGAGATGTATTGCTGATTGAATTTAGTGATAATCTATTATCCCTATTTTATGCTGGGTATATGGATTTCCAGTCCTCCATCAAAAATTCTCCTAAGTAAATTTTTTTTAGGGTTGTAACACTAAAGGGAACATATGTTGCGAATGCTCTGTTACTGAAATATTTCATAATAAGCTATTAAATGTTAAAAATTCTGTGTTATAATTCTATTGATATATATGTGTGGGAGGTTGGTTTTTATGAATGCATTAACCTATTCTTTCTTTTTTCTTAGAAAGCCTATTCTTTTGTTGTACTTTACTATTATAAGCTCCACCAACACCTTTGGCAAATGTGGAAACGTACACAACACCCTGACCAAACTCATAGCTTTGGATGTTAAAGAGGAAAAATACATAGGTAATAGATTAGAGCCCACAGCTAACATCACGACAATTCCCTACAGTCTCTTGGTGATGTTATTGAAACATGGCTTGTTGGAAACACCAAAGGGTAATTTTGAAACTTACAATTTAAAGAAAATCTATTTTTTATATATATGATTTATTTTATTATGTCAAGAGAGGTATTTTACAAATTTTGTGTGAGTTGTTAACAATTAATGGTCAATTTTACATGTGACATTCATCTGATATGTTTCGAGATTTTTGCTTGTTTAGAATTTGAAAAAAAAAACTTTTTAAACTAAACACAATAGTACAATTTTATTGAAACCATCTCTCATAATTCAATAAAAAAAATAATTGAGAAAATATAAAATTAATTAAATATTGTAATATGTATAAAAAATAGAATATATGTCTTGAGATTAATATCTCTTTGCATATTTTCAATAAATTTATTTTATGTACTAAGATAATATTTAACAATGAGTCCTCTTTTAAGCCATTACCATTAAACCCACTTCAAATCCAAACTTTTGTACAATATATACTAATTTTAACCTTTCAGCTAATTGTTTATGTAACCATGTTCTCCCATATTGCAAGTGAACAATTTTTTTCTTTTTCCTTTTCTCAATCCAATAGAAAAAGTATTGAACTCTCTTTATGTATTCCAAGCAAGGTGTTCCTTCACCCATTAATCCTGCTATGATTCATGAATGGTGAATACAGGGAAAGAGACAAGGGACAATAAGCTTGCCCATTGCAATAAGTCCTCACCACATGGAGGTCAATGTTTTGCCTATGGCTGAGAATTCCCGCTATGTGCTCATGACACTCATCAAGGAGTTAGCACACACTTCTGAGATAGCTCTACTAGAGGAATAAGAATCTAGTTTTGCAACAGATTATAAAGGTTTGTAAATATGCATGTTAATTTTATGGAGGACAGTTCTTTTAGATAAAATAAGTGAAATGGTTGCCTGTGGAAATCTAAGAGATTTAATTTTGTATTCTTTGGAACATACTAAACCTCTAGGTTTGTTGGTTGGATATTTTGTCGAGCCAAAATATGAGGTTCAACCACAGTACATGGGATTAAATCCCTCCTCAAAGACAGGTGAGGCTACCTATTTATTACTAATCTAAAACACAGCAGAAATAATATACAGTATTCACACTAATCTAACCATTGGGGTTGGGATAGATTCCTGAAATCCATATCCATAATATGTGAAGATATTGTTGTTTTCGAAATGAAATGGATCAAAAAGGAAATTATTATTATGGAAGAAACATAATGGAAAGGAAATGAGGGGAATGTACTTTCTTTCGAGCAAATGCAGATCACGAAATAATCATACGAGTTTTTAGACAAAAAATGTAATGTTTGAAATGATTAGAACAATCAAGATGCTAAACAAAGAATAGCTTAAGATTATGAACATAAGAACAATATCTTAAGAAAGATACATCTCACAACACAAAGTTTGCAAAATAGCATCGACTTCTATTCCTCAAAAGATTAAAAGAAAATACAAAGTCTTTCTTCTTCACAATAGTTCTCAATATTCCAAACATCTCAACCCTTTAGAATGAATAAGCATCCCTTATTTATAATAAAAGGAGTTGAGAGAAAATAGGATAAATCCTAGAAAATAGTCTTTTTAATGAGAGTCCTATTTTTCTTGACTCTCACGTAGGAGACCAAGTCAATTTTTTCTTCCTACATGACAAAACGAAAATGAAAAAGATATGTCGATTTTAGGATTGAAATGACATGCAACATTATGCCTATTCTATTTCATCATCTTTGTCTTCCTCCAACAAATCCTGCTTGTCCTGAAATTCTTGGAACTTTCCGATTATACCCTTTATCTCATCTTCATTAGGCATGGTGGAATGATCACTCAGAACTTCACATGTTTCCTAAGTATTGCTCGCATTTCGAGGAAGTTTCTTCAGTCTCTTGTTGAGTTTCCTTAGTGTTTCCAAAGAATGTTCAATTTTCACAAACCTATCAATGATTTCCAGGCTAAAGCCATAATTTGGTTCATGCTGAATTGATTCTTGGATCTGTTTGTAAAGATCATCAACATGCAGAATACTCGAGCTTGCATTCAACACCTTAGTGCATATCTTAATTAGATCTTCTTCTATGTCATTCGTGCCATCAACCAATTGATTTCTTGATTCCCTCAATTTTCTTGTAAGCTTCATTGAGAATATTTAATCTGAATCTAATGGCTTTGGTCAGTTGAAAATGCTTTTCCCCATGTGGAATGATGCCATCTTCAACCAAGATGTGGGACGAAAACTTTTTCAGCATTTGGAGAGCTTCAAAGGTTAACTCTAGGTTCCCGACTTCTATTGAAAATTCATCATCCATTTTATCTCCATCCTTCTCTATATCCTCCAAGGATTTGTAGACTTCCACAGTGTCATCAATGATTTCTTTTCCTTGCAGGAGCAGCCTCTGGAACCATTCATCGACTCTTCTCCCCTTCTCATTAATCTTCTTAATCATGGGTACCAATGAGAAATCGAACCTGATGAGAGTAGAGGATGATGGTGTTGACTCAGGAGGCTTTGAGAGCTTGAATAGTACTTCTGTCAACTACTTTACTTTCTCTTTTAGCTCATCTCTATTTGCCTTAGTTTCCTTTAGCTTTTGGCACAACACAATCATGGCATCTTGTGCGTCCTATTGTTCTCCCTCCATTGTTAATTTTCCTAGATCAATCATTGTGATTTGATAATCTGTGACCATTATATCATCCTTGGTTTTATAAGCCGCAGGAGTGGCAATTTTCGCAAACTTATGCCTGAAGCATCCACTAAAATCCTTTAAACTATTTTGGGTTTCTTGGCCGACTTGGTAGGAATGACCTTGAGGAAACTAAAATCAAAGGCTGATAGGGGAACTACCACCTTCCTCTTCCTTGAAGTCTGATCTATTAACCGTTGAGGCATATTGGAAGAAGTTTCTCCCATTGTAGGTGTTATGGTCACATCCTCAGGTGGAGGAAGGTTAGCTTGTGGAGTGGTGACCACTGCAAGTGTAGTGTCCGTGGAAATGGAATCAGGGAATGAAGGTGCAGAAGGAGGAGGCATATCCATGGTTAACATAGGTCTATTGGGGAGAGGTGAGAAGTCAGAGAAGATACTAACCATGGCTAAGGAACTTGGTGAAGAAATCTGAGGCAAGGAAGACTAAATCGGAGGAGGAGGCAATGATTCTGAAATTAGAGCTTGAGAGATAAGAGGAAGACTTACTATTATCTCTCGAAAGTGCACCCAGCAAAGAGATGGCAGCAGGTGTTCTAATTCTGTAAAATATCTCTCACTCTCATAGATACAATGGGGACACATCAGGTCTATGGGTATACCTATTTTGAGGTGAACCTCTGGGGTTAAAAGGTCGGTTCCTTATCGGTGTTCACTAGACTACTTTCTGGGAGTTTTTAGGGTTAGAAGGTGACTAAAAATTAAATAATTATGAAGGTGATACACAAAATTTTAAGTGGAGAAATTGACTTGAGTGAGATACACAACTGACTCTTGAAGAATTCTTTGTGTGCACGAACCAATTTCACTTTCTACAGAATGTAAGGGCAAAAAAAACACTTAATTTGTACTGAGGTAAAATCAAAACAGTACTAGTAAGCTGACATACACAATGATATTTAGCAGAAAATAGTACATCTGCAGTAGGGTAAAGTGACTAATCAGGGAATGTTGATTCACAAGATCAATGCTAGCATACACAAGACTGCAGAAAAACTTGGAAAGGAAAGAGTAATTCAACACTCAGAGGGTAAAACTGGCAGAAATTGCTTCAGTACTCATATCAAAAGTTCTTCTGGGAAAAATCTCTAAAAAATTTCCCCCCCCTTGTGCTTTGCAAAAGAACACAATATATAGCAAAAGTTCATCCCTCTCCTAAAAATAGCCTAAAAGCTGCACTCACCCATGTATCCTAATTTTATCCTTTATTTAATAATAAATAAAGGAATAAAATAATACAAACTAGAGCATGTAATAAAAATAGGCATTATCAGCCTTAGATACAATACAGTAAAACTAAAGTTGACTATTTGATTTTTAAGAAAGGGAAAGTGAATAATTTTTTAAAATTACAAATTTCTTGCTAGGCAAGTCTTCCCTCTTTGCACATGCAAATTCGTCATCTTCTCTGTTTTGTCCTATTGTGGAGGGATGTAAAATATCATCCCCTGTGTGTAGGAAAAAGTTATAACCTTTAGCAATATTTGCAAAATAAGGATTAAGTAGGCACCACCTTTGGTATGCACATGTTTCTAATTTTTCCCTTTCTTGGAAGGTCACGTGAGTGACACTTTACAAATTTGAATACAACAACCCATGTGGGGACCACCTTGGTTCGTTTGGTTTGATGCTACCACATTGTGGACTTAGGTAATTGTATATGTATTTGATTAAAAAGGGGACCACCCTTTCGCTAGTCCATCATGTATTTCATCCGCCACCTTTAGGCCCTTTGGCACATAATACAAATGTTTCCCTTTTCGAGACTTTTGGCATATAATGATGTGTTTGATTTTTCAGACATGGACTATAGTTCGGACTTTGTAAAGTCCCCTGCAATGATTAATTGGTTTGTCCACGTGGGCTGGCCCCTCTCCATGATGACTGGACCCTTCTTTATTGTAGGCGGTGGAAACTTGACCTTGGGCTTGGATTTACTTGGTTTCTGGCAGCTTTGCTGGCCCTTGATCTTCGCCTTGGTTTCTTGGTCACTGTAGATCTTGTAACCCTGATTAGGGTTCCGGCCTGGGCATTTATTATGGTCAGTGGCCTTTAATTGGGCCTTATCACTTGGGAACCTGTGGAGACCAATCACTGTTCATTTTGGAACTTGGCATTCAGCGAGTCATTGATCTCTAACCACGGGTTAGGGTTTTGGAACCCTAGTTCGATGAAAGGTTATACACTCTGAGCTTGGATTTGGTCACTTCATTTGGTATCTTTTTTACTCTGCGGGCGAAGCCCTGGAAATTTTTTTGCTCACTCTGTGATTTTGATGAATGCTTGGAGATTTTAATGTCTTCGAGCCTGTAAACTTGTTCCTTGGCCTTCGACGCCATTGGTGCTTGACTATTTTTGCGTTTTTTGTAGATTTTGGAGGTATTTCTTTTGTTTTTTGGCTTCGTAGCTTAGTTTTCCTCCAGTTATATGATCTAAAGATCATTATCATCTATTATTCAGCTATGTATCTTCTCATGGAGTGATGAATCTTTATTTTCTTTTTGGTTCTATTCTTTCGGTAGCTAATGAACTCGATACGAGCATGTAGAAGGAAATCGCCACCATTTTTTTCTTGTCTGATCATTTCATTCTCAAGAAATGGTGAGTTCCAACAGTTTTTTTCCTTTTTTCTTTTCGAGGCTCGAGTTTTCATTCTTGTAACCCTGAATCCATTGCAAATATTAGTTAAAATATTGTGTAACATGACAGTACTTTGTGGGTTCAGTCTTTTCTACTTCTGAAGTGAGCCTTCAAGCTCAGACTTGTCATTTGAAATCTATTAAAACTTCTTTCTGTGCATTTATTGACAAACTATTTGTAAACTACGTTCGGTCATTTGAAAGTATTAACTGTTTCTATTTCTCCATTTGAAACACGAGCTCTATTTCATCTAACTTCCTGTGATAGATGCATACTTGCAGTTTATGAACCCTTCCTTCATTATGTAGATGCAAAGATTGTATATTCTGGGTACTTGCAATCCATAAAGTTGTATCTTCTTTTGTGACTCATTTCTCTTTCTGATGTAATGAAAGAAATCTTTTACTTCTAGTGACTCAGATTTTGTAAATCACTTCCATTTCTGGGAAAATTAGGAAACTTCAATTAAGCATTCGTAACTTGAAAATGAGTTCTCCATTTGATTGCAAACTTGTATCATTCCTTCTTCCTGTAGATGCAATTTGTAATTTGTTATTTACTTCTTTGCATTCTGTAGAGGCATAATACTTCGTTTCTTTGTAATTTTTTATTTGTAGATGTAGTTTGGCATATTTTCATGCTTCCTTTCTGGACCTATATGAGTTCAAGCTTCTTTGACTTGTTGTTGTTGTTTTATGAACTTCATCTAGAAATGAAAACCAAGCACTAGTAGTCTATTTATTCTGTCATTCATTTCCTCTTTGTAGATGTAATTCAAACTACTTGTATAAACTTTGTGCTTGCATACTTGACTTGTTGATCTTGTTTATGAAAGAATGCTTTGTTCAAACATTTGCTGAGGTTTGTAGTTTACTCCTTCAGCTGGAAGCTGAATGCTACTTGTGTATTTTGTAGCTTGATATTTGCATTCAGAATGATGAATCTGGAAGTTTTATGTTGTTTATTTGTTGTAAAAATGATTGCATACTATTTGTATAATGAAGTAAGTATCTGTTTTCTAGAAAATGAAGAAGATAATTAGTTTCCTTTTCTGTAATGGCACTTCACTTTCCAGAAGTCATAGTAGCAATCCTGTCTCATTTTTTCATTATTTCTCAATTCTATTTTTCTGGAAAAGTCCATTTTGTAAGGGGAAACTATGGCAAAAAATTTCCAGAATCCTTCTCTCTCCAGATTCTTATGATTTGACTTTTCTGAAAACATGTAAACATCTCTCTTGCTTTATGAACTCTCCCTTTTTCTTATTGCCAGCTCATTTGTATTTCTTCATTTCAAGTACCATTAGACACCTTGAATTCAGAATTTACCTTTGCTTTAGAACACGATTGGAATAACATTGTACCCTGAGCTCAATTTGACAGATGCTTCTCTTGTCTATGCAGGTGTTAAGAAATGGAGATGGAAGTGGAGGATGGAGGAGTTGAGATGGAGATGGAAAGGCTGACGAGTGGAGATAGAAGACAGAAATGGCAATGATGGGCTCCTTTTTACTCCTCTACTCTTGTTCTTTAGCACATTTTGTATTCTCATTTCCATGTATATGATGAGTCACTTAGTCATATCCCACGGCTTGTGTGGGAAATCTTATGATCTCTTATGAATAAAGCATTAAATTGAAATAATGAGTTGATTATCTCTTTCTGCATTCAGTTTTCTTTTGATTGTACAATGATGTAGGCAACTCAATATCTCAATGAAATTAATTATCATAAGGGGTAACTTGAAGTGAATACCTGTAACTCCAATGGATAATCATTGAATGAAATGTGTCTCTTTGTAAGCCGTGTGATTATCTTAGCTTCCATTCTTCGTTTTGACTCCTTTCTGCTATCTCCATTTGGACATTATTGTCACTGTTTGTTTGTCAATATTTTCTTGATGGAAGTAGTAGGAAAGGAATCAATTTGTAATATCTTATGGAAGCATAGGTAAATGCAGACTTATAAATCATAACAAATTTAATGAACATACAGCAATAAAACTGATAGGCATTAAGATAATAACCATGAATATAACTGTAAAAAAACGGCCACTATGTCTGTTGTTCCAGGACTATACACCTTACATATTCTGTAATCTAGTGTCTTCATCGGGATAAAAAATATGTCCTTTGGGGCTTGTGTTCTCTTGCTGAGGATATTCATGAGATTGCAGACTGTGTGAGTTGTTACGTTTTGTAATGGCACACATAGTCAAAAATTTCACTTAATATTTTTCACAAATCAGCAATAATACAATAATCTGACGTAAATCCCTTAGCTTAGGTATACTTCACCAAAGCTATCCATCGTAACTAAGTTTTGAGTTGCCCATTTTCGCACATGTGTAAAAATTGTCAACATTTCTGGTGATCCCGCGGGGAAAGCTGCATGCTAGCTTGTAGACTAGTGCCTTACTCTTGTCCATTGGGTATGGAGTCTGAATCTGAAAACAAACTCTGCCCTCTCCCAAAAGGTCCAACCCTTTCAAAACAACTAAAACTGGGAAAAGATCTGGAAAACTAGACCATGTGCATGAATGCACTTATTGACAATAAAGAACAATGCAATGTATAAAACTGCACTTATTGAAAGGGAAATCCTATTATAACCAACCACTATAAGATTTTCAATAATAGTGTTTAAGAAACATACCATTCAGAGGAATGGGAAGTTCCTCTCCATTCAGCTTGGAAAGATGAAAAGCATTGTGTTCTTTGCAAGATGGTATCACATAAAGACCACTCCAAAGTGTATCAAACTTTGAGTGTCTTCCTGGCTTAACGCGATCAACATCCCATTTTAACACAATATCTCCTTCATTGAAGATTATGAATTTAGCTTTCTTATCAAAATTATTCTTCATCTGATTCTGATTCTTCTCCATGTTTGAATGAGCTTTATCTCTTAGTTCTTGTAATTCCATCAATTTTGCATAACGGACCTGCAATGGTTCATTCTCAAGTAATTCTATCTAATGCAACATATCCAATGCAAGTAACTCAACTCAAATTGGCATCCTCGCTTCTTTCCCATACACAAGCTTGTATGGTGGATTTACAAATGATCTCTTAGGGGTCACCCTATCAACCCAAAGTGTTGAATTCAACATTAGATGCCAAGCTCTTTGATTATCTTTGAGTGTTCTTCTTATTATTCTTAATAGATTCTTGTTAGTGCTTTCAGCTAATCCATTGCCTTGTGGGTAATAATTAGATGAAGAGCTCAAGTAGATTCCATGGCTAACATCCCAATCTGTTACCTTAGCACTGAGAAACTCTAAAGCATTATCTGATATGATAGTTGCTGGAACACCAAATCTACAGACTATACCTTCATAGAAGGCTAGTATTGAAGCTTCATTAGCATCCTTCAAGGATACTACTTCAGTCCATCTTGTAAAGTAATTTGTAGCAGTTAGAATCCATTTATGTCCTTGTGAAGAAGGAGGGTTAATCATTTCGATAAAGTCAAGACCCCACTACATGAAGGGCTGATCAGCTGAAATAGGCTACAAAGGTAGCGAAGCTAAACATTCTTTTTCGACAAAGAAAGCACACTTCTTGCACTTTTTGATATATTCGAAATAGTCCTTAAATATACTAGGCCAATAGTAACCTACTTTCATGATTTTCAAAGCTGTAGTTCATGCTGAGAAGTGACATCCTGCAGGTCCTTCATGAAATTCTGATAATATCTTCTGAATTTTGTAATAATCGACACATCGCAGCAAGATTCCATTTATATCTCTTTTAAACAATACACTATCCATGAAAAGATAAGGAATAGCTTTTAATCTGAAATATATTCATTTATTCTTATCCATACCTTTCGGATAGGTGTCGTGTTGTAGATAGTTAACCAAATCAATCATCCATCTCGATTCCTGAATTTCTTGAGGAAGTTTAGGTTGTTGCTCTCCTGGTTGCAACATAACATTTGGTTGCTGACATGTGGTTTCAGCATGTTGTTCTGAATCTTTGGATTCTGCATCCTTTTGTTTTTCCATATCAGTAATTAAGTGCTCACATAAACCCTTACCTCGAACTATCTTTTTAACTTGTATATCAACATCATATTCCATAACCTTCATTATCCAACCTGCTCTTTTCTCATTCAACTCTTTGTTCAACAAGAAATCTTCTCAGATTTGTCTGAGAAACAAGAACATGAATTCTATTGTTTGAAAGCATGTACTTAAAATTCTTTATTCCTCTGACTACGGAAAGTATTTTTTTTTCAAGGAATGTGTACCTTGTTTCGTAATTGTGCAAGATCTATCTAAAGAAAGTAATTGGCTATTTGATATTCTCGTCATTGACCTAAATTAGAATAGCTAAGATTGTTTCATCTCCTGCAAGTGCATACATTATAAAATATTTGTCAAAATTTGGATTTGCAAGGGTAGGAGCCTGAGAAATAGCCCTTTTAATAGCCTCAAAATGTTCTCTCCCTTCGCTGGTCCAAGAGAATGTTTTCTCTTTCCTTAGCATGGTTGTCAATGGCTTAACCAAAGCTAAAAAATCTGGGACAAATCTTCTGAAAAATTTGATTTTACCGAGAACACTCTGTAATGCCTTCTTGTGATGAGGTAATGATGTGGCTTCAATTCTGAAGGGATCAATTGCTAAATCCTGTTTGGAAACAATATGGCCAAGTAGCTTACCTTCATGTACTGAAAAGATAGAATTTCTAGGATTCAAAGATATTCCAAACTACCTGCAGATCTGGAAGGTCTGTCTCAAATGCATTAGATGTTCATCAAAATATTTGGAGAATATAGTGACATCATCTAAATAAACAAGTATGCATTGATTTAGTAGGCTATAAAAAGCCATGTCCATTGCACGTTGAAACGTTGCAACGGCGTTTGAAAGACCAAAAGGCATTCGTTTATAAGCGTAAGTACCCCACTTGGTGGTAAAAGCTATTTTATATCTATCCTCTCCTCATACTAAAATCTGATTATATCCACTGTAACCATCTAGAAGGGGACAGTCTATCTGATCCTAAAACTGTTCTCAAAATCTGATCCATGTTCGGTAGTGGATAATGATCTTTTAATGATGCTTTGTTAAGATCTCTAAAATCCACACATAATCTAATTTCTCCATTCATTTTCCTAACTGGAACGAGATTGGCTACCCAACTTGAATGTTTAACTAGGAAAATAATTCCTGATTCAATCAATTTTGATAATTCTTTCCTCATAAGAGGTTCTATTATGGGATTTATAGGCCTTTGTTTCTGCCTAATAGGTTTAGAATTAGGCTGTAATTGATCGTATATTGTGCTAGACTGGGTTCAAACCCTTTCAAGTCTTGGTATCTCCAAGTGAAAACATCTTTAAATTTAGTGCAAAGCTTAATAATAGACTTTTTTTTGGATAAGGAACATAACTTTCCAAGGAATAAGTTCTTTCCTTCATCAATTGAAACCTCTTCGTAATTATCAGCATGAGTAGACATCTTAGCTTTGTCCTTTCTTAACTGGTCATCAGTGCTAAAGATATCTTCCAATGTGACCAGTCCTCAAGGAAACTTGTTCATTTTTAACTGAACAATTTGGTCACCATATAAATGATGTAATTTATCCCGATTCACTGCAAAAAATTCAGCTTCTTGCTGCAAAAACCTATAGATTTGATCATTTCTCTCAAACACCTACCAATTAGATTCATTATCAGGTATAGAAGGTCTGACAATCAACTTAACATGAGGCTGAACTTTGTTTCTTTCTATTTGTTCCAGTACTTCGAAACTAGCACCAATTACTGCCAGTCTATCAGCATGTTTATTTTTAGCTCTAGGAATAGACTGAATATTAATGGCATCAAAATCTTCCATTAAGTCTGAAACTCTATACCTGTAAGACTTCATTAATGAATTCTTACATACATTGAAGTTTTTTACTTGATTTATTACTAACTCAGAATCACCAAAAACCTGTAACGTGTTGATCCCTCTTTTTCTGGCCCAAAGTAAGCCATGAATTAACGCTTTGTACTCAGCTACATTACAAGTGCATGAAAATTGAAGACTCGAAGCTGTAAAATACCTTTTGTTTGTTGGGGAAATGAGCATTAGACTTGCTCCCTGTCCTCTTTTATTCTTAGCTCCATCGAAATGAAGCTTCCAAATCCTTTCTATTTCATTTTCTGTTTTGGACAGCAAGGAAACCTTTGCACTTTCTTAGTGCATGCAATAAACACCAAAAAGATGTTCTTCAACTATTTTCTCATCCATGAACATGTTAGAAACACCTTCTAGTGCTGAAATCTAAGCTACATCATCAAAATTAGATTGATGTAAAGCTGAATAATTTGCTACTACATTTGGTGAATGGGGCTCAATATGAAATCTAGCCAATGGCTCAGAATTTATGGTAACCTTAGTGCCATAACGTGTAGTGAAAAATAAGAAAGACCAATCAGAAGAGAGGTAGCCTCCTATTTTTTCCGTAAAGTCTCTAGATAGGCACAAGGAAAAATATGGAGGTAAATCCACAACAGTAACATCTTGTAAAATGGAAACATTTGGGCAAGCATGTAACGTTACCTCCAAATTTCTGATTACTCCAACTGCATTGGTTGCAATCCCATCAAGCTGTAAAACACTCCTTTCTGTAGGTTCATATTGTAGGCCTAATTTTTTAGCAATTGACTTAGGCATGACTGTACTACTTGCACCGTTGTCTCCCATACAGTTATGAACTAAATTTTCTCCAATGATCAGAGATAGGTAGAAGGGTGGTGGCTTCTTCATGTCATGAGCATTTAGACCCTTCTGAACCATCCATCCAACATATTTTACGCGATCCTGATTAAGTGTTCCAAGGACCATATATGTATTCTGGGCCTCATTTACTACTGTTTTTGAAGAAATATGTAGTTTAGCTTGTTCATGAGAGAGTAAATCCTGTTGTCCTGGAATTCTTAAGGCATCCCCACATCGAGATGTTAACATTGTGCTTCTTCATCACATCAACAATATTGAAAGAAGCAACAGTCTTAGAGTTAGATTTGACTATTTTAGCATAAGCTTTAGCAAAAACTGACTCTGCTTCGGCAGCCTTAGATATCTAAGGGATAAACAATCTTCTTGAATCAGGTTGAAGTTGTTTTTGTTGCTCTTTACTAGCTACAACAATTGTTATTTTCTGAGGGGCAACAAGACTGTTGGCTAATTCTGAGACTGTAGATGTTGATATATTAGTAATAGTTGGCAGCACAGGTCTGTTTTGTTGTTTTTTGTTTTCGGTAGCTTTTTCTTGAGATCTAGTGGTAACAACAATGAAATCCTCCTCATTAAAGTTGACAAAATTCTATTCAGGTGTTTTCTGAACATGAATTTCTTGCTGCCCACCCTCCATTTGAGGTATGAACAATGCTTCAGATTAAGGTTGCGCAACAAGATTCAGGTTTAGGAATGCATTTGGGCAATTTGCAATTTGATGAGGTTGATTACACGGTTTGCACCACTCTTCTGTAGCCATATTAACTGGAACCAAAGTGTTATATGTACTAGGAACATTAGAATCAAACTGCCTTTGTTAATAAGGCTTCCTGTAATTTTGATTTTGTTGATAAGGATGCCTATTCTGCTGGTTTTACTGGTAAGGAGTTTGATATGGCCTATTGGGCAATGTAAGCTTATTTCAATTGGCGTCAGTTTATTTCCCATAGTTTGCAAGGCTTTAAACATATCTGGGGATGGGGCTACAACAATAGGCTTGACGATTGTGATAGGTTGTGGGATAGGAGCTAAATCTGCTAAAAATGGCATTGTTGGCCTTGGTGCTAACTTTCCATCCTAAATAAGGTTGTTTTCAGCTTTTATGGCAGTGTCGTAGGCTCCTCGAAGAGTAAAAGTTTCCATGGATTGAATCATGGTTGCAATATCACTATTCAATGCTCTGAGGTAATAAAGGAAAGTGTGATCAGCTTGAGGCTTAACACTTGTTGGGATTCTTTCCCAAGTTCTAGCAAAATGAATGTTGAAACTAGACAAATATTCATGAGGGGCTCTCTTGATAGTAAATAGCTATTCTATCAGGGACAAATGATCTGAATTATCTTAGAACTATTCCAGTAATTTCTCTCCTAATCCATCCCAAGTTCTTATACTTCCAATTTCTAGGTTCATATACCATTACAAGGCTTGTCCTTTAAAAGATGTAGCTAAAAGTCTTAAAGCTACATCTTCATGAGTAATATTGTGGAATGCACATATGGCTACGACATCTTTGATGTGTTCAGTTGGTGTAACTTGATTTTCACCAGTAAATGATGGTAGACTTTTTAGAGCAGCACTGGGTATGTCATGATATACTATAATTACTAATGGGCTTCCATTAGTAAAGGCTGCAAATTTTCTAGGTGGTTGAATAGACATTGGAAAAACTGGGATATTGATTGAAAAATTTATTCTTGGTGAACGAATATCAGGAGGGTTTTCAAAACCAATTCTATTATAAGGCAAAGTATTACCAACCCTTCTTCCTCTAGCCGATTTAAAAGGTAAAGAAACAAACTCAGGAGGAATACCTCTTACCGATGATCTTGTAGTCACTTTAGGCATGAAACATGTTGCAATACTAGTCTAAATTAGTCCAACAAAGTCACCAAAAAATCATAGAATCTTTAGAATTAATTTGCTGCAGCTTTTCTCCTGAAAGTAAATTTTATTTGCTGTAAATCTAGTTTTGATCTGCTCTACAATCTAAAATTTACATGCAGATCTTATTTGTGCTCCAATCGGGCGTGCCAAAAATTGTTATCTCTCGAAAGTGCACCTGGTAGAGAGATGGCAGCAGGTGTTCTAAGTCTACAAAATATCTCTCGCTCTCGTAGATACAATGGGGACACCTCAGGTCTTTGGGTATACCTATTTTGAGGTGAACCTCCAGGGTTAAAAGGCCAGTTCCTTATCGGTGTTCACTAGACTACTTTCTGGGAGTTTTTAGGGTTAGGAGGTGACTAAAAATTAAATAATTATGAAGGTGATATACCAAATTTTGAGTGGAGAACTTGACTTGAGTGAGATACACAACTAACTCATGAAGAATTGTTTATGTGCATGAACCAGTTTCACTTTCTGCAGAATGTAAGGGCAAAAAAAACACTTAATTTGTACTAAGGGAAAATCACAACAGTACTAGTAATCTGACATGCACAATGATATTTAGCAGAAAATAGTAGATCTGCAGTAGGGTAAAGAGACTAATTAGGGAATGTTGATTCACAAGATCAATGTTGTCATACACAAGACAGTAGAAAAACTTGGAAAGGAAAGAGTAATTCAACACTCAGAGGGTAAAACTAGCAGAAATTGCTTCAGTACTCATATCAAAAGTTCTTCTGGGAAAAATCTCTAAAAAATTCCCCCCCCCTTGTGCTTTGCAAAAGAACACAATATACAGCAAAATTTCATCCCTCTCCTAAAAATAGCCTAAAAGCTACACTCGCCCATGTATCCTAATTTTATCCTTTATTTAATAATAAATAAAGGAATAAAATAATACAAACTAGAGCATGTAATAAAAATAGGCATTATCAACATTAGATACAATATAGTCAAACTAAAGTTGATTGTTCTATTTTTAAGAAAGGAAAAGTGAATAATTTGTTAAAATTACAAATTGCTTGCCAGGGAAGTCTTTCCTCTTTTCACATGCAAATTTGTCATCTTCTCTATTTTGTCCTATTGTGGAGGGATGCAAAATATCATCACCTGTGTGTAGGCAAAAGTTCTAACATTTAGCAATATTTGCAAAATAAGGATTAAGTGGGGACCACCTTTGGTATGCACATGTTTCTGATTTTTCCCTTTCTTGGATGGTCACATGAGTGACACTTTGGAAATTTGAATACAACACCCCATGTGGGGACCACCTTGGTTCGTTTGGTTTGATGCTACCACATTGTGGACTTAGGTAATTATATGTGTATTTGATTAAAAAAGGGACCACCCTTTGGCTAGCCCACCATGTATTTGATCCACCACCTTTAGCCCCTTTGGCACATAATACAAATGTTTCCCTTTTCGAGACTTTTGGCATATAGTGATGTGTTTGATTTTTCAGACATGGACTATAGTTCGGACTTTGTAAAGTCCCCTGCAATGATTAATTGGTTTGTCCACGTGGGCTGGCCCCTCTCCATGATGACTTGACCCTTCTTTATTGTAGGTGGTGGAAACTTGACCTTGGGGCTTGGATTTACTTGGTTTCTGGAAGCTTTGCTGGCCCTTGATCTTCGCCTTGGTTTCTTGGCCACTGTAGATCTTGTAACCCTGATTAGGGTTCCGACCTAGGCATTTATTATGGTCGGTGGCCTTTAATTGGGCCTTATCACTTGGGAACCTGTGGAGACCAATCACTGTTCTTTTTGGAACTTGGCATTCAGTGAGTCATTGATCTCTAACCACGGGTTAGGGTTTTCGAACCCTAGTTCAATTAAAGGTTATACCCTCCGAGCTTGCATTTGGTCACTTCATTTGGTATCTTTTTTACTTTGCGGGCGAATCCCTAGAAAATTTTTTGCTCACTCTATGATTTTGATAAATGCTTGGATATTTTAATGTCTTCGAGCCTGTAAACTTGTTCCTTGGCCTTCGACGCCATTGGTGCTTGACTATTTTTGTGTTTTTTGAAGATTTTGGAGGTATTTCTTTTATTTTTGGCTTCGTAGCTCAATTTTCCTCCAGTTATATGATCTAAAGATCATTATCATTATTATTCAGCTCTGTATCTTCTCATGGAGTGATGAATCTTTGTTTTCTTTATGGTTCTATGCTTTCGGTAGCTAATGAGCTCGATACGAGCCAGTAGAAGGAAATTTCCACCATTTTTTGCTTGTCTGATCATTTCGTTCTCGAGCAATGGTGAGTTCCAACAATGTTTTTCCTTTTTTCTTTTCGAAGCTTGAGTTTTCGATCTTGTAACCCTTAATCCATTTCAAATATTAGTTAAAATATTGCATAACATGATAGTACTTTGTGGGTTCAGTCTTTTCTACTTCTGAAGTGAGCCTTTTAGCTCAGAATTGTCGTTCAAAATCTGTTAAAACTTCTTTCTATGCATTTATCGATGAACTATTTGTAAACTACGTTCGGTCCTTTGAAGTTATTAATTGTTTCCATTTCTCCATTTGAAACACGAGATCTGTTTCATCTAACTTCCTATGATAGATGCATACTTGCAATTTATGAACCCTTTCTTCATTATGTAGATGCAAAGATTGTATATTTTGGGTACTTGCAATCTGTAAAGTTGTATCTTCTTTTGTGACTCATTTCTCTTTCTGATGTAATGAAAGAAAGCTTTTACTTCTAGTGACTCGGATTTTGTAAATCACTTCCATTTCTGGGTAGATTCGGAAACTTCAGTTAAGCATTTGTAACTTGAAAATGATTTCTCCATTTGATTGCAAACTTGTATCATTCCTTCTTCCTATAGATGCAGTTTGTAATTTGTTATTTACTTCTTTGCATTCTGTAGAGGAAAAATACTTCATTTCTTTGTAAATTTATTTTTGTAGATGTAGTTTGGCATCTTGACATGCTTCTTTTCTAGACTTGTTGTTTTTGTTGTTGTAAATCACTGGGCAGATTGGGAAACTTCAGTTAAGCATTTATAACTTGAAAATGAGTTCTCCATTTAATTGCAAACCTGTATCGTTCCTTCTTCCTGTAGATGTAGTTTGTAATTTGTCATTTACTTCTTTGCATTCTGTAGAGGCAAAATACTTCGTTTCTTTGTAATTTTTTTGTGTAGATGTAGTTTGGAATCTTGACATGTTTCCTTTCTGGACCTGTATGAGTTCAAGATTCTTTGACTTGTTGTTGTTTTATGACCTATATCTAGAAATGAAAACCTAGCACTAGTAGCCTATTTCTTCTATGATTCATTTCTTCTTTGTAGATGTAATTCAAACTACTTTTATAAACTCTGTGCTTGCATACTTGACTTGTTGATCTTGTCTCTAAAAGCATGCTTTTTTTGAACATTTGTTGAGCTTTGTAGTTTACTCCTTCAGTTGGAAGCTAAATGCTACTTGTGTATTCTATAGCTTGATATTTGCATTTAAAATGATGAATCTGGAAGTTGTATACTGTTTATTTGTTGTAAACATGATTGCATACTGTTTGTATAATGAAGTAAGTATCTGGTTTCTGAAAAATGAAGAATATAATTAGTTTCCTTTTCTGTAATGGCACTTCACTTTCCAGAAGTCATAACAGTAATTTTGTCTCATTTTTTCATTATTTCTCAATTCTATTTTTTTGGAAAAGTCCATTTTGCAAGGGGAAACTCTAGCAAAAATTTTCCACAATCCTTCTCTCTCCAGATTCTTATGATTTGACTTTTCTAAAAACATGTAAACATCTCTCTTGCTTTATGAACTCTCCATTTTCCTTGTTGCCATATCATCTGTATTTCTTCGTTTCAAGTACCATTATATACCTTGAATTTAGAATTTGCATTTGCTTTAGAACACGAGTATTGGAATAACATTGTACCGTGAGCTCAATTTGACAGATGCTTCTCTTGTCTATGAAGGTGTTAAGAAATGGAGATGGAAGCAAAAGATGGAGGAGTTGAGATGGAGATGGAAAGGTTGATGAGTGGAGACAGAAGACAGAAAAGGAAATGATGGGTTCCTTTTTACTCCTCTACTCTTGCTCTTTAGCACATGTGGTATTCTCATTTCCATGTATATGATGAGTCATTTAGTCATATCCCACGACTTGTGTGGGAAAGCTTATGATCTCTTATGATTAAAGCATTAAATTGAAATAATGAGTTGATTATCTCTTTCTGCATTTAGTTTTCTTTTGATTGTACAATGATGTAGGCAACTCAATATCTCAATGAAATGAATTAGCATAAGGGATAAATTGAAGTGAATACCTGTAACTCCAGTGGATAATCATTAGATGAAATATGTCTCTTTGTAATTTGTGTGATTATCTTAGCTTCCATTCTTCATTTTTACTCCTTTCTGCTATCTCCATTTGGACATTATTGTCACTGTTTGTTTGTCAATATTTTCTTGATGGAAGCAGCAGGAAAGGAATAAATTTGTAATATCTTATGGCAACATAGTTAAATGCAGACTTATAAATCATAACAACTTTAATGAACATAGAGTAATAAAACTGATAGGCATCAAGATAATAGCCATGAATCTGATTGTTTGAAAACTGCCACTATGTCTACTGTTCCAGGACTATACACCTTACATATTTTGTAGTCCGGTGTCTTCATCGGGATAACACAGATGTCCTTCGGGGCTTGTGTTCTCTTGCTGAGGATATTCGTGAGATTGTAGACTATGTGAGTTGTTACGTTTTGTAACAGCACACATAGTTGCATATTTCACTTAATAATTTTCACAAATCAGCAATAATAAAATAATCTGACGTAAATCCCTTAGCTTAGGTATACTTTACCATAGCTGTCCATCGTAATGAAGTTTCGAGTTGCCCATTTTTGCACAGGTACAAAAATTGTCAACACTTAACTCTGATGGACTGTCAACCACAAGAGGAATGGGAGGTTGACCAATGTCTTCTCCTGAAGGAATATTTCCTTGTTCTAGTGGTGGAGGTGAATAAAGAACATTAACCGTTTGTGGGAGAGTGATCAGTAATGTGTTCCCTTGCTCTTCTCCCTTTCTGACAAACTTAAATTTTATTGTCCTTTTGGAAGGGTTCTTATCCTTTTACTTTTTTCCCTTGGAGGATCTCGCTTCCAAAGTATCTAGCTTTGAAAAACTCCCTTCTTTATAACTCTTTCTCTAAGAAATGAGCCATGCCTTAGTACGGGCAAGAATTTGAGCAGCTCTTCCTGTAATAGAAGCTTTCTCAGCGATGAACCAATCAATGGTTGGGACTACATATTGGTCTTCATTTAACCCATCATACGAGGCATCAAGGACACTCTCGTTATCCGTGGTGCCCTCTGGGATGTCAGATAAATCTAGCATCTAGATTTCTTCAATTTTCAACCTGTTATTTACCTTTTTTTCCGATGGCAACTTCATCTTGAAGATCAACCCAAATGTCTTCTATGTTGGGAACATGTAGATATAAAGTCTTGTATGATTTAAGGACTCCTCAGAAATCAAATACATCTATATGCTTCATGTGCTTCTTCAACTTATCCTAAATCTTGTGCACCACATTCTTGGCTTTAGCCACTATTGAGTATGTGACAGTCTTTTGCTTACTCTGTTGGAATTTGTGAAAATCCAATAATTGTCTAAACAACTCCATCAGAATCAACTTATCACCTGGGAACTTGGGAAATCAAAAAGGATCACCTAGGTACATGACCACCTGAAGGTATGTGACCTTTTTGAATTATAAGAAGATACAACCCCATTTTGATACTTCGTCCCATGCCTCATTAGAGACTCTTCTTTTCCTCAAATCAGGGTTCAACATGCAGATGTTCTCATAAAAGAAATCATCATTCACTCTTCTGAATTGATCCTCGGACCCCTTCATTGTCAGTTGAGGGAAATATCTATATATATGTTCTGTTGACCTACTTCCCTTTGCATCTAATCTTGGCTAATTTCTCATTCCAGCTGCTACATAGGTAACATACGATGACATATAGAACTTGCCATTAGTCAAGACTGTCTTCATCCGGGAATCAATCTCATTACTTATGAGACTTCTCCAATCAATCCCTTGTTCACTCTTTTTTATAATGACCATGAATTGATACATCCACCCATGGAAGTCTCTTGACTTGGGGAGTCCAAATACTCGACTCAATAGGCTGATGATGTCACTAATTTCAAGGATGAAACCACTCCTGGGGAAAAACTTAGGAAACATAGACATGACTGGTTTGGCCTTGATCAAGAACTTTTTATTCACATGCTTGATGTAATCTTCTTGATCTTTGTCCCAGGCTTTCTATTTTGACTTAAGATCTACATCAACATATTCCTCAAAGTTGGGCAATATTAAGAGGTTGTCGAAGTAACCTCCAGCCAACTTCACTATGGTTTCTCCTTCTTGATTTTTCACTGAGTGGGAATTTGATTCGTAATTGGAAGCACATGCCAAAATGAACTCAGGGCATTGAGCAGACATTGGGAATCCTACTGCGAGAGGGAGGCCACTGTTGGTTATTGACTTCATCCAGGGACTCTGAGAAGAATCCTTGGTTCTATTCCAAAAGTCCTCCGTGTCTATGTTACCAAGCTTCGTGTCTCAGATGCCGTAATTGCAATCTATGTAGGAATGGGATTCCATTTTCTGGTACTTGTACTTCATCTTTCTTGACTTGTCTGACTTATCCTTAGATGATCCAGGATCCGACATGAGAAGTCTTGAAGAAAGAATGC
>CM034148.1:242615892-242643914 GCA_019776745.2 Taxus chinensis
CTTCCCATCTTACCCCTTCCTCTTCCTCCCTCCACACAACTTCCTCCATGCTAACCACTTCCTCCCTCCACACCACTTCGTCCATGCTGACCGCCTCCTCCTCACACTTCCTCACTCCACACCCCTTCCTCCATCCAAACCCCTTCTTCCCTTCCTCTTCCTCCCTCCACACCACTTCCTCCATGCTAACCGCTTCCTCCTTCCTCCCCCCTCCTCCTCACACTTCTTCCCTCCACACCACTTCCTTGATGCTAACCGCTTCCTCCTTCCTCCCTCCTCCTCCTCACACTTCCTCTCTCCACACCCTTCCTCCTCTACCCTTTCCTCCCCTTCTTCCTCACTCCACAACCCTTTCTCCATCCAAACCCCTTCATCCCCTTCCTCTTCCTCCCTCCACACCACTTCCCCCGTGCTAACCGCTTCCTCCTTCCTCCCCCTTCCTCCTCATACTTCCTCCACACCCCTTCCTTTGTGCTAACTGCTTCCTCCTCCCTCCCTCCTCCTCCTCACACTTCCTCCCTCCACACCCCTTCCTCCTTTACCCCTTTCCTCCCCTTCTTCCTCACTCCACACTCCTTCCTCCGTCCAAACCCCTTTCTCTCTCCAAACCTCTTCCTCCTCGCTTCATACCTGACCCCTACTTTCTCTTCCCTTCAAACTTCCTAACATATATAGGTTTTTTTTAAAGTTCTGAATAATTAAAAATATATAAAAGAAAAAAGTTTTAAGACCCCAACGAAATCTCCCCCAGTTTTTAAAAAAAAATTTAGTAAATAAAATTATACCAATATTTTACAAAATAATAATGGCAAAAAAAAATTAATTCTTATTTATTAAAAAAATTATAACAATATTTACAAAATAATAATGGCTGAAAATTGAAATGACACATTTATTTCTTAAGAAACATAGGATATGTTGGATAATTAATATATTGTAGAGGATACATTTGATGAGTAACTTTTTGTTAACCTACACTCTCAAGAAAAATCAATATTAAATTCCCCAAGAAAATTTTCATAAGTTTCATTACCTGCGAATCATAATGTTTCCTATAAAACGTAAATACTGATGGAATCAAAAGCTAAGATCATTGTAGTATGAAGTTTCAATAATAAGTTTTCACGCACGCATGATTGATTCCTCTCGGTAGACACCGAATTTGAATCGTACGCAAATTTCAGTAAAAGAGGAAAATTAGCCCAACTATACAGAATCTTTTCTTTCCAATAAAATATAAAAATCAGATACGAAAGCAACTGTTATAGAAATAATCACAACACACAAATTTTAAAATACATCTCTTACAAACAAATCCAAACCAAATCTATCTATTTATTTAAGGGAAAATAAAAAACCTACTCAAATACCTTATGCTGGGATTTTTCGTTCCAATTTTTTCGAATACTAGATGGGAATTTGGTGTTTCCACTAAGATCTATAACAACAAGACGTCCCATATTCCACAAGGATTTCACACGAGTAACTGGTTAAAAAATCCATTTAAACCATCTCAAACCTCAAAAGAAGGACTTGCATATAATACTCTGGAATGGCGACTTTATCTAGCTTAACTAATCGCAGCTTCTTTGTTGGCTCAAACTCCCAATCCTCGTCCAAGAGACATTATAGCATAGTAAAAATATGAGGAAACAGAAATGCTCTTGGCAGGTTATAACGTTCTTGGCAGGTGATAATGCTCACATTCACATTCTGTTGGGCTTTCAAAGGTGTATCTACTCGCATATGTTGCAACTTATATTTTATTTTTATCCTAGGACATAATTCAAATTTGAGTGAAATTGTTAATTAAGAAAACCATCAAAAAAAGCCCATGCTTCAAGCTAGAAAACTAAAAAAAAAATTAGCGGACAGAATTTAGTTACAATCAGTTAACTAAGGGCATGAAAAACGATGGAGAGTAAGGGACACAAGCCTGGAGATCCCTACCTCTTCCTCTTTTATTTGAGCCTTTGTGGTTTCCCTTCTTCGGCGACACATACCCATAAACAACACCAATTCACCTATGTTAATCAGATGGCATGTAAACTTAAAAATAAATGCTAATAAAAATGTATATATAATTCCTGATATGCACAGGAGCATGACAAAGGGGAGAGGCAGGGGAAACAATTACTCAGAAGAAAACTATCACCATTAATGTCATTGGGATTGTAGTAAACAGAGCTTCACAATTCACGGGATGTGATTGAGAGTGTTCAATGTACTTGCATGTAGAAAGAGAAGCTGAAACAAGACCATGCAAAAGAGGCAATTTAACCATGAGTTCTCCATGAAATATAAAAAATTGGCGGTGATGGTAGGTAGTAATCATATGTCCATGATGAACCACCTGCATACGATCATACAGAGTTGGAGTAAAATAAATTGACGAGAGAATCAAAGACAACCCTTTAAGAGAACCTCAGATTCGTAGAAAGAAATGAAAGAATAAAAATCAGTATGAATTAGTTACTAAAAAGATGATCTAATCAACATCGTGTCGATTTGTACTAAAATGAAAGGATCATATATGTGCAGCGAGTGATTTAGCAAACGAATTTCATATGATCTGCCCTGCTATGTTAAAAACCGAACAAAAAGATAACCAGAAAATACAGAGAATAAACAACTTTAAGAGAAAATACAGAGCATAAACAACTTTAAGAGAAAATACAGAGCTATAATGTAATCTCCTCGCAGGAAATAATCGCGGCAGCCCCGAAACTTGAAGAGGGAGTGAAACATGACAGTGAGGAATGAAACAAGGAGCATTGCGTCCAACCTTGCATCAAGGCGTTTTCGAAGAGGTTATCTGGTGGGTAAATCGCTCTCTCTGCCTCGGTGGGATTCGAAACGGCGACATTGACGTTGGGATTTAAAGAATTTGTTGCTAATACTCTTCGTTGGGCGACGACGGCAGCTTCAGAATTTGGTGATGGCGTCAGAATTTGTAAATGGCGGTGTCGTATGTGGTAGCAGCTTCTTCTTAGCCGCTGAAGGTTCCCAGCCAAATCCACTGGTGTCTCTCCTAAATCTGCACAATAGCTGCCTAATTTATGTTCCACATTCGGACTTAAGCTTATGCTTCGATGCGATATCTGAAACAGACGCATAAACCCCCAAAGTAAATCAAACGTGAGAAAAATACAATGGCTCTGCAATAAATTAAATCCTACAGAATCGAACACAGAATACAAAAACCAAAGATTAACAATTCCACCTGCACAATTAATATATCCCCTACACAAGCATTAAATCCATTGCCACGTATGGTTGGGTTACTCACAACTCATCTGCATCCTCCATCTCTGTGACAAAATAACTTTTAAGCACAACTTACGCCTACTTCATTTACTAAAAAAAACATTTCCCCAAATAACAAAGCAACAAGCAAAACCCCAAAGTTCATACATATACATAATGAATATATTAACAGACCTTGAGCGGGGACGATGGATCAGTCTCTGACATTGTCTTTTCACGCCCTTTGAGAAACCTCGAGATTTTGCAGGGGAAAAGGACGGATACTCACAAGGCCGAACCCGAACTTTGAGTCCCACTATGGTGTATATTCATGGTGTATTTCCACGTCCAACCCCTGAAGCGAAAGTTTCAGCTATGCTATGACAGATTTAATGGAGACTGTGCTCTAGTCTATGTTTTAATGGCGACTCTTGTGGTGTAAGTTGTGGGGACTCGGGAGCATTGATTGCTGTGCACCCTCCTCCGTCCATTTATAACACACAATAGCTTTTCACAACTGCTCAATTTCCATGCTCCAGCTGTCCATATGAGTCAGACTCTTTATTTTTTACCGTTTTGAACATGCTTTTTTATTTCGTCAAGGGCTCAATTTCCGAGGTCTCCTGAATTATTATTATTATTTTATTTATTTACCGTTTAAATGAATCTTTTATACATTATAAAAGGACCACTGAAATTAGGAAATTATTATTTTTAAACCGAAGAGTATTGGCGCGTTTTAAAATACATATATAACCAAAATTTGAATTGATTATTTAAATAAAATGTAAATACAAGGAGTAGGTAAGTTGGTATAGTAATTCAAAATAAATATATTTAAGGGTGATGATGTAAGATGTGTTATGGAGTCATCCATCAAAACATAAAATTCAACACATACCAATAAAAAAAGATTGTGCCTTAGGTATATTTGATAAATAGAATATTCTTAGGTCCTTGGCATTAACATGAATAAATGCAATCTATCAATTTAGATGTGTTTAAAAAAGGGGAGTGTCCTATCATACCTTACTATTTAATCATTCTAAAAATTTATGTAAAATAATAATGGTATTGTAAAATATCCATTTTACAAAATTAAGATGTAATAAACTAGCAATCGTACGTGAAATGTACAATGAAAACACCGAAGGGGATATTTTAAGGGATTCAAATTAGAGTTAGATAAATAACGGGAGGGTAAGAATGGTGAATAAGAAGGGGTTAGAGTGTGGAGAAGTGCGATGGTGGCGAAAAAGGAAAGGCGAAGTAATGTGAATATCATGGAAAGATGAAACAATGTGAAACTCAACCATGCAACTACCCCAACGTTGTGTGAAAAATTTTCAGTATTTTTCTATAGCTCTCATTGTCCCCATGCACAAGTACAATCTGTTTTTCCAAATCAGCACATTCATTTTTTAACTCATTATATATTTCTTCTTTAACCAATGTAAAGACGTTGCAAATAACACGAGTTAGTACCTTGACAAATATGGCGTCAGAACATGGTATGCGTTGAAACATGTTATCATTGACGTGTTCAAAGCCTACATTAAAAAAATAAAATTTATTTCTCTTAAATGAGAGGATAACACACCTTTTTTATGTGGTGAGGAATGGAGAAAAGAATGAAAACCTAGAACATGAGGAGTGGTTGAGATGATATGGGGGAGATTGAGGTTAATCTCGCATATGTGAGGGTATGCCTTCACTAATTCCCCCAGTGTCATTCATTTTTCCCCACCGAAATATACTATGCTCTTTAACTCTTTGAAACCCTTGTAGAAATTTATAATCTTATTAATCGTTGTCATGGTAGTAGATACCAAACAATTATTGATTAACATTTTAAGTATTTATTGGTCGTTAAATTATTGAGAAAATTTATTTCTATTTTTCAGGATTGCTAATCTAAATGGAGCTTTGGCACATGATATGATAGTGTTCAAAAGGAAATTACATTTTCATAAAAATATGAGCCTTAACATTTTCATTCTGCGTCTCTCAAGACAATAAACTTGATAGAGATGTGCCAAAAATAATTCAAAGAGAAATGGTGGGCTCATAATTACATGACAAAACAGGGTGTAAAATAAGTTCCTATGAATCCAAAAAAATCCTTTTTATAATAACTAATAATCAACATAAAAAATTAAAATTAAAGTAAGAAACTTTAGTTAATTATGTTTGTCACCATAATTTGCAACTCATGTGCAATTGCTAATAGTTCAATATTTCTTCATATATGTAATTGTGTTGGTAAAAGAAAAAGCTGAGCATTACTTATCAATGCTCAAGATTTAATTAAACATAAATCTCTAAATGCTTCAAAAGAGAGGCCTGACCAAATTAATATACCTCACTTTGGCATGGTTGTATTGCTATTAATATATATTAAACTACTATAAATATAATTGTTTACTCACAATAAAGATTCAATGGTTGAAGACTATCTGGTACTCTGGTCGTAGAACCTAGAGCACAACATGATTCCTACAAAGTTGGACGTGACTTGTTATGAGGCAAGACAATGTCAGTGAGCATATCAATGGGATAAAAGCGTCATTGGGTGCAATGTAGGTGGAAGATAGAATGCCCTGCGCCCGCTGACAATATTGAGAAACACCATTTCGTAACTGTAAACATTACTCTTGGTAGTGATTGTGTACTCCACAACACATGCAGGAGCAATATAACCAGGCATGCCCCTCACGTACATTGTCACCGCGTGGATTTCATCTTTATTCATTAATTTGAATATTTTGAAATTAGTGACCTTGGTGCAAAAATATTTGTCCAGCAGAATGTATCGACGTTTAATGTCTAAATGAATAATACGAGAAGAAGTGGAATCCTTGGAAACTTAAGCATTCCCACGAGCAGATTGAACAATAATACAATACCTGGTGTTCCAATCCAGTGGTTCTTTGTCTGTGAAGAAAATACAGTCATGCAGAGATCCATTCTCTATGAATTCGTAGACGACGAGATAGTGAGATCCTTTAGTGTAGAAGTCATGTAGGCAGACGTTATTGAAATGTTCGAGGGAAGAAATTGCACTTAGTTATGTGATAAATTTATCGATTCCATTTATAGTGAGGTGCAGGCCCTTAATAGCCACTTTTGTTCCATCATTGGGAGTGCCACTGAAAACAAACTCGAATCATCTTTTCTACCCTTGGATTTCAACGCATGTACATCAAACTGCTCTGCTCCATTGATTTCATGAATTGTGTCAGTCTTGGATTTCCTCCACCCATATACATTCTAATTGTATACGCCTTCGGCCCCCTTCGGCATAATTACTACTAAATTTAAAATGTTAACTTGGGTTTCAGCTTGGTTAATGCCTATGGATCTCAAATAAAGTGATTGTATTATTATGCAAGGAAAATGACAGGTCTGAAAATCCATTAAGGATGTGTCACTCTCCTTGTTCTACTTTGGGTTTTAAGAGTTCTTAACTCAGTTGGCCCTAAATTTCCTACATTAATCATGTCTTACTAAGAAAATATTGATAGTGGGGTACAAGATGAGGATAAATCTAAAATATCTATAACATGTACATCTTAAAATTTCATTGTCATATCAAGGAAATATTGATAAAAAAGGCATACAAGGTGTGGGTGAGGTTTAGTTGTTGTGAAAGCTTTGAACACCAATACAATGTATTGTGTAAGTGAGCTGCCTTACTTACTAGTGATAGTATATGCTAATTTTATTTCTATTATTGAAAATGAGAGAGTATTCTATTTGTATTTATGTTTAATAGATGGATGGGAGATTCGGCAGTGTTTTAATATGTAGTAAGCCAAAGGTGTAGATACATAAATATTTTATTATAAAATTTTGTGTAAGTGAAAGACAAGTAAATTGGAGAATGGCAAATGAGGAGACACATTTAATATGTAGTACAAGAGTATTTATTAAGCAATATTCTACTTACCATATAAAAATTACATCAACAATATTTAGTTTTCATTTTGTTTTAGAGGGGTGAGCCTTTTGTTTGATTTTGTTGCCCTTTCTGTTGCGGGTTTTCTCCAATTTTTTGAATAATGCTTCTAATAAATCCTTCTATATGTCTATTGGGCTCTCACAAGTTGTGTCTTCTTTATTATTTAGTTTGTGGCATTTCTCTTTGCTTATAATCCTGATCTTTATGTGTTTATAATGTTTGAAAATCAATGCCTAGAAGACATCGACGACGCTGATCTGCTGCTTCCTGCACCAGTCACCTTTTCCGTTGCATGCCTAATTGTCCCACCTGTTTCCCTTGCCTCGTGCCTTCCACTGTTTCGTGTCTCCTGAGTCCTGCCTCTTTCCATCCTCACTTTGGTGTGTTCCTCCACCACTTCCCAGCTGCATTATGGCGTCCTCCCATTGCCAGGTCTTCTCGTGGTTCCTCTGCCACGGGGTTTCCTGTCGCCACCCTATCGTCTCTCACCTACATATGTCTTCCGGCTCGTGGATTTCTCTCTGCCGGATACCTCTTATTTTTATTATCAGTGTTTGATTGTTTCCATTACTTCTTCCGGCTCGTGGATTGCTCTTTGCGGGATACATGTTTTACTGCACGTTACATATGTTTTCATGCTATTTCCTTTTAATGTTATGGTTGTGTTTGGTAATTCTATCTTTCCACCATTTCGTACAGTTCTGACCGCCTATTCCATAGCTTTTCAAATAGTGAGGGACATGTTATAATGTTAAGGGAAAATAAACTAATCAAACCCGCTTTTAGCAACAACGACCTTGGCGCAGAAATATTCGTCCAGCAGGATATATCGGTGCTTAATGTCTAAATGAAGAATACGAGAAGAAGAAGAATCCTCGTGAAATCAAGCAATCCCACAAGCAGATTGAACAAAAATACAATACCTGGTGTTCCAGTCTAGGGGATCTCTGTCTGCATAGAAAATCCAGTCATTCATAGACCACGAGAGAGTGAGATCCTTCAATGTAGAATTCGTGCAGCCAGACAGGATTGAAATGTTCGAGGGAAGCAAGTGCACTCATTTCTGTAAGAAATTCATCGATTCCATCCTCCGCGCGGTGCTTGAAGACAGAATGCAGAGGAAAAATAGACCTGTGAATGCTCGGAAGAAGACAACGAATTCCCAAACCTTGCGCTGAAATGGCTGACAATGTTCACACACGTGGATAGCTGAGATGCTGTAGTACATCAATGACTAATTGAATCCCTGCCTTCCATTTGATACCGTGTGTCAGAGGAAATCGGTCGCACTCCACTACAAGAACGCCTTCGGCGTAAAAATGAAAAAAAATGTAATTAGACCTCATCATAATTACTATTTGGTCTTTTTATACGTAGGCTAAACATAAAGATGGATTGGATGTCATTGGTGGACAAACTCAAGGAAAGTATCTTGTCTCGAAATGATTTCTTAAATCTTTTCAAGGAAACTAGCATTGAAAATCCTTATACAATATAAATTTAAACTCTTTACTGAAAGTAATTAATTTTAATAAGAGAAATATTTTGTCTCGAATTGGTTTACCAATTTTTTTCCAAAAAAACAAACCTCGGAAATCCTTATAAAATATATAATCAAACTATTTACTTAAAAAAAAGTAACTTCAATGAAAAATAATTGAAAATGCTAAATTATTTATGTTAAAATTAGATGACAACGATTCCTCTTCTGGTGGATTGAGATCCTATTATTCAGCTTGTTGTTGTAACAAGACAACTTTAGTTAGAATATGGATAGGAACATATTAATGAATTCAGTTCTGTGTGAATACTATAAATCCGTGTATGCCCATTGAGGTTGTATAGAAAAGAGAGTTGCAAGAGGAAGAACTGTGCTGATTGTAATTTCCTGATTTGAACAATAAGAGAACTGATACCGTTGCTCCGTGGATGTTTCCCTCTTGAGGGTTTTACCATGCAAATCTGTGTGTTTATGGTTTGTGTCTTTTTGGCCATTGAATTTCGTTTACTCACATTAATGTTTTGTTGTGCATAATATTTTTGTGGCTGTATAAGTTTCTACAAGTGGTATCAAAGCAAGGTTGGAGGGAGGCCACGAGGGGTGGGTTTGAAGAGTGAAATCGATCATTGCATTGAAGGGCCACTTACGGTGTTTACTGGACCTACAACAGAGCAATCGCAGTGTGGAAGCGTGATGGCAAACACATAAAGTTCTAAATTCAGGGAGTTGTGAAGGCACTCGCAAGAAAAGCGAAGAAACCCGCGACTATGGATGATGATGAGTGGGACGAGATGGAAACTCATGCTCTCAGTGCCATTTGTCTATGCTTAGCCAACGATGTATTATTCAACATCGTGTCTAAAACAACAGTAGCAGGACTCTAGACAAAACTGGAAAGCCTGTACATGACTAGATCATTGACGAACAAAATCCTCCTGAAGCGTCAGATGTATACCTTGCGTATGAAGGAAGGTATGACAATTTCAGAACATTTAAATACTTTTAATACTCTTATTTGTAAATTGGACAGCATGGGTGACAAAATTTCAAATGAGGATAAGACGGTAACATTATTAAGTTCTCTGCCTGAATCTTGGGATCATTTCGTAACCTCTATTAGTTTTAGTTATAACAAGGTTATTAGCTTTGATGTTGTTGTTGGAGCTATGATATCTGAGGAAACTCGAAAGAGATCTTCTCTGGAAACTTCAACATTAGAAGTTATGATGGCCAGAGGCAGAACTACTGAGAGGGGACAACATTCGAAGGGCCCAGCTAGATCTTAGTCGAAGGGAAAAAAGAGCAAGTTGAAGTGTTGGTTCTATAACAAATCAGGACACCTCAAGAAAGATTGCTAGAAACATAAAGAGGCATCTAAGGAGGAGGACACTACAAAGGAGGCTAACATAGCTGAGAAGGATTTAGATATGGTTGATGAGGTATTATCTACGTCTATTGTCTCACAGTACCATTATGACTGGTTAATTGATTCTAGGGAATCCCATCACATATGTCTGCATAGGAATTGGTATTCTACGTATCAATCTATTGATGACGGGGTAGTTTACATGGGTAATGATGTTACATGTAAAACTGTTGGGATAGGGAGTATCAAAATTAAAATGTATGATGGGATTGTTAGAACACTAACAGATGTGAGACACATGCCTGACTTGAGAAAGAATCTGATATCTTTGGGAGTTCTTCATTCTAGTGGATATAAGGGTTCAGTTCAAGGTGAAGTTTTGAAAATATCAAAAGGTATCTTGATTGTTATGAAAGCTAACAGAGTCGAGAATCTGTATAAACTTGAAGGAAGGATAGAAATCGATCAAGCGGGAGTCACATCAGAGGATACAGGTGAATACACTCGCTTATGGCATCAACGATTGGGTCATATCAGTGAGAAAGGAATAAAGGTACTTTCTGATCGTAAACTACTTCCTAGTTTAAAAACTATAGATTTGAAGTTCTGTGGGCATTGTATTTATGGGAAACAAGCTAGATATCAGTTTAAAGTTGGGAAACATACAAGTAAAGATATCCTTGACTATATTCATTCAGACCTTTGGGATCCATCTCTGAAACTCTCGTATGGAGGATCATCATATTTTGTTAGTTTTATAGATGATTACTCAAGAAAAGTATGGATCTATTTGTTAAATAGAAAAGCTGATGTATTTAACACTTTTAAACAATTTAGAGCTTTAGTTGAAAAAGGAACAGGAAAATCCATTAAATGTCTTAGAACAGATAATGGAGGAGAATTTACTTCTAAGGAATTTGATAACTATTGCAAGAATGAAGGGATCGAAAGGCGTAGAACCATTGTTTACACTCCACAATAGAATGGTGTTACTAAACGCATGAACATGAATCTTCTCGAGAGAGGAAGAAGCATGCTCAGTAATGCAAAGTTGCAATAGGAATTGTGGGGAGAAGCTTTGCTTACAGCTTGTTACCTGGTTAATCGATAGCCATCGACAACAATTGACTGCAAGATTCTAGAAGAGGTATGGATAGGCCAACCATGTAATTATTCTAGTCATAGAGTTTTTGGTTGTGATGCCTATGCACTTATTCCAAAGAGTCAGTGTTCGAAGTTAGATCCTAAGTCACAAAAATTAGTATTTGTTGGATATGGTGATGGTGTAAAGGGGTATAGATTATGGAATCTTACTGCCTATAAGATCATTATAAATAGAGATGTCATATTTGATGAAATTTCACTCATAAAATCAAATGATAAGAATGCCATGAAACAGATTAATAAACCACAGTTACAACAAATTTAATTTGATATACGTTCATCCATGGGAGAAGATCATGAAGATGTCTGTGGGTAGGATATTCACGAGGAAATCACTTAGGAGGATGAGAAGATTGAAACACCTCAGGAAATTGAGGAAATACCACAACAAGCTCTATGAAGGTCTACATGGATCAGATTAGTTCTAAGCAGGTATGATGATTTTTTCACTTTTGTTGCTTTAATTTCTAATGAAGGAGAACCAAGTTATTATAAAGAAGCAATAGAGGTTTCAAATAGTGATAAATGGAAACATGCCATGAAAGAGGAAATTGATGCTTTGATTAAAAACAAAACATGGGATCTGGTGGAACTTCCTAAGAACAGGAAATCGGTTGGTTGTAAGTGGGTATACAAGTTGAAGAAAGCTACTGATGATACTTTTTCAAAGTACAAGGCAAGGTTGGTTGCAAAAGGGTTTTCTCAGGAAGCAGGTATTGACTTTCATGATATTTTTTCACCAGTTGTAAAAACTGTTCCTATTCGTATATTGTTAGCACTAGTTGCAGTGCTTAATTTGGAATTGGAGCGGCTATATGTTAAAACTGCATTTCTACATGGAGATTTAGATGAGGAAATTTACATGGAACAACTGGAAGGGTTCATTCAAAATCACAACAAGACGTTTGTCTACAAACTCAAGAAATCATTGTATGGCTTGAAGCAGTCTTAAAGACAATGGTACAAGAATTTTGATTCCTTCATGGTGAGCCAGAATTATACCAGAAGTGAATATGATCATTGTGTTTAATTTAAAAAGTTGGATAATGGCATGTTCATTATATTGGTGTTATATGTTGATGATATGCTTGTAGCAAGCAAAAGCATGGTTGAAATCAGCAGGTTAAAGGCTCAGTTGGCTAGGACATTCGAAATGAAGGATCTGGGAGTAGCAAGACAGATCTTGGGCATGGAGATACACAGAGACAAGACGAAAGGCAAGCTGTGGTTATCACAAGAGAAGTATGTGGAGAAAATACTTTAGAGATTTGATATGGATAAAGTGAAACCAGTGAATATCCCTTTAGCTTCGCATTTTAAAATTTCTTTAGGTTTGTGTCTTAGTAATGATGAAGAAAAGGAGTATATATCTCGTGTACCATATGCTAATGCAGTAGGAAGTTTGATGTATGCGATGGTTAGTACTAGACCAGATATTTCACATGCAGTTGGTGTTGTTAGTAGATACATGGAAAAGCCAGGTAAAGAACATTGGGCAGCAGTGAAATGGGTGCTTCGGTATCTTAGAGGCACAAGCAGTAATTGTATCACTTTTTTATGGTTGCAGTGATAAGGTTTGCGGTTATGTTGATTCTGATTTTTTAGGTGATTTGGAAAAAAGAAGATCTACTTCAGGTTATGTATTTACTCTTGCAGGTGGTCCTATTAGTTGGATGTCAAAGCTTCAAAGCATTGTTGCTTTATCCACTACTGAGGTAGAGTATGTATCTGCTTCACATGCTTGTAAAGAGGTAGTATGGTTAAAAGGTTTATTGGGTGAGTTAGGACAGTTTCAGAAAAGTGTAAAAATTTTCTATGATAGTCAAAGTGCAATTTATTTGGCTAAGAATCTAGCTTACCATAGTAAGTCGAAACATATTCCTATTAAATACCATCATGTAAGACATGTTGTTGATGAAGGACAGGTGATTATTGATAAGGTCCACACTCAAAAGAATTATGCATACATGTTCATGAAACCGGTTATATTAGAGAAGCTACGGTGGTGCTTGGCTTCTCTTGGCTTGCAAAAAAGGTGATGAGCAATGAGCAAGGTATTAGGTTAATTATTGTCAAGGTGGAGATTGTTGAGATTAGATGACAACGAATCCTCTTCTGGTGGATTGAGATCCTATTATTCAGCTTGCTATTATAGCAAGACATCTTTAGTTAGAATATGGATGGGAACACATTAATGAATTTAGTTCTGTGTGAATACTATAAATCCGTGTATGCCCACTGAGGCTGTATAGAAAAGAGAGTTGCAAGAGGAAGAACTGTGCCAGTTGTAATTTCCTAATTTGAACAATAAGAGAACCGATACCGTTGCTTTGTGGATGTTTCCCTCTTGAGGGTTTTACCATGTAAATCTATGTTTTTATGGTTTGTGTCTTTTTGGCCATTGAATTTCGTTTACTTGCATTAATTTTTTGCTGTGCATAATCTTTTTGTGGCTGTATAAGTTTCTACAATTTAGAATTCAGGGCTCCCCATATATGGACGACTTGCTAAAATCTTGCAAATTGACCTCTTAATTTCTCATTTGGAACTTAACACTTCACTCAAACATGGGTCAAGCATCTTTAACACATACATGTAGTGAAATAGATTGATTGTGTTGTCAATGATATATTCTCCCTCCTTCTCTCAATAATTGATTACATGGTTTCAAGATTTTCAATAAAGGGATTTGTGGTTTTTAATTTATTTAAAACACATTTAGGATACAATGTCATTCTTTGATTGTTATAAAAAAATTCACTTTCACCCTTAGAAAATAAATTAACATAGTATCGACTTCATCATCTCTTTGGTGCATGATATTTAAAACAAAAATTCTTCTTAAATTCCTGCAATTTTATAAACAAATATTGGAGATAAATGTGATGAATTGAGATTAAACCCATTCCCCTTTAAACTACACACCTTAAATTGATACATGATATGTCAATCTATAAATGGCTAATTCACAATAGAGCTACAATAGTTAGTTTCAATTGTATACTAATATTAGTAAAAGTAATTTGTAAAGGCATAAAGAGTGATTGAATACATAATTCCTATAGGAATTGGGATTATGTTTATTCTAAATAGGAAGATGTCATGTATAGTTGAATACATTATTCTTACATTGATTTATATGTATTACCTTTTGGCTCCACAGTAAGAACATTTTATCAAGAAAATTTCTAAAATATAATTATTAGCATTTATGTTTCTCATAGTGTCAAATGTAGGACATATTATTTTTGTTTAGCTATGTATTAATAGATATTTTAATTTCATTCTATAACAACAATATAAATCTAATGCATGATTTTAAATCGTTGTATTGAAATAAGGGGCGTATATCAAACTACTAACCGCAATAAAATATCGACAAAAAATAGATGAAGTTCAACAATAGATTTCTAATCTTACTTATATACAAAATTATTTGTACACTAAGTTAAAACATTTCAAATAATTTTAAGATGCATTATAGAATTGTATCTTTTGTCTTATTGTAATTTTTGTAGTCTATTATCCAATACTATGTTATAATTTTCTTTTTTATGTATATTCAATGTACTTGAAAAAAAATTATGTATTAAAAAATAAATAAAATTTATATTAACAAATTATTAAACACCTAAATTGGTAGATTGTATATCTTAAGCTTAATGCCAAGGACCTAGAATAATAACATGGATTTGTAGATAAAAATTAAAGTTCATTCCGAGCACATTTTTCTTAGGCCACTAACAAATTATTAATAAAACTAAGATATTATTGAACACATTAAGTAAGATTTTTTTTCTTTAAAACATTGGGGTTTGCAGGTGAACATCAAATATAAGATAGTATAGTGAGCCCATTCATTGCAATATTTTAGAAATGAGAGATGATGTTTGAATTTTTATATTTTCTATTATTTTAACATTAAAATATTCAAATAAACATAGAAATATTCAATATATAATTAATTTTTTTAAAAAAATTGAAGGGTAATATCGAAAACCTGCGTTGACCTAAGAATTATTTGAGAGGTTGAGGTGGCAATCACAAAATAAGAAAACAAAATCACATGTTAGAAATATGAGATGGAAAAAGATAAAAAAATATAATTAATCATTTAGGTCTGATTAAATTAATTATTACACAGGGCAACAATAATAATGCCAAGGTGGTAGAGAATTGTCTCGCAATGTGTGTTGTCGAGATTGGTGTAGAAATGTGAATGTATAGAAAACAAGGCCATCAAATGTTTGACATAATTCTACAAGACTTACTACATCCACTATCATAGACACTATAGTTGAACCACAACATGGAATTTTTTAGATGATAACGAAAGATTACTAGGATCCCTATCTGGGAAGTTAGAGCTCATACCAGGGTTGGTATTTATTTATTTTTCATGAACCATATAATGTGGTTTTGTTATTTAATTTCCCAATGTATACAATTTACACCATACATGCATATTCTTGTTGATGTGTAATCACATCACCCCTGAATGTATGAAACTCGATGGGTTGAGAATCTCAGTGTGATTGCATAACATGGAGATTCTCCCAAAGTGTGGGACTTTGCGAATTGGGAGAGCTCTCCAGTTGAAGGCCGGTTCATATTCCTCCACTCAGGTGCACACATTCATATTGCAGAGGATCTACTCTAAAACCTACTCTAACTTGCCAAGGAGACGGGATTAAGGAGATGCAAGAAATAAAACCTAAAATAACAAGGGTGATGCACCAAAGGAATGTTGAACACCTACTTTTCCATTAAACACAAACCATCAAAAGTGTAATACAACCATCATGCAAAAATAACAAGGTTGTAATGAGAGATCAGGAAGATACAATGAACATAAGAGAGGGTTAAAATCATCCATAGACTTATACTATTGCTCCAAAGATTTGATACAGTCCATTACGATGGCCAAGAGGAAAGATTACATTTTACAGCTTGAATGGGAGGTTCGGGCTCCAAAAATCCACTTTCAGAAAGAGGAGAAGGGAGGGTGTAAAATGAGAATGTACAACCTTTATAAAATTTCCCCTCCTTACAATATATAGGAAGAATAAGAGAGAAAGGAGGGGAGAATTCAAAATCCTACTGTAACCACCCAAGAAAATGCATTGAATTCACCTACTCCAACCACCCCAAAAATACATTAAACTCACCTATAAAATTGATGGGTTCCATGACACAACCCGTGCCTTAATTAATGTTCCTTGTTGGGCAGGAAAGGAAGGCCAAACCTCATTATGGTGGTAGGTGTGAAGCTTGACATCCTAAAAAATGAAAGACTAAATTTATCATTTTTCATTAATCATGGCAGGTGAGTAGCAGATGTTGAGAGATTTCCAAAAAGTCATATCTTTCTCAAATCTAAGCTTTAAGTCGAAAGTTATGATCATCTCCAAACTGCTTTGGGTTTAGATTCTATCTGTGTAAGATCCACATGGAATACCCGCACATTCTTAAGATTTTACTACCATTAAGGGTCCTGGGAGTGCGACGTGCTGACACATGGCATCGTCCACAAGCCTGCTCTGCTTCCTTTGTGTTCTTCCTAAGTCCCTTCTGTTTGGCAAAGATACTATGTCCAACCCTTGACATATGGAGGGCAAGCTCTCATTCAAGGACCTGCCTTTGGGTTTTACCTTTGGAGTTGCGCTGATGAGGCACGTGGAGGCTTCTCCTGACTCTTTTATACTTAGCTGATTCAATGGTCGGTTTTGCCTTTTCAGAATCTGACCACGTGGAGGGCCTGCTTTGTATTTTACCTTTGGAGTTACGACAATGAGGCATGTGGAGGCTTCTGTTGGCTCTTAGAATTTTCAACGGTCGATGCAACTTTATTGGGCTCTAACCACATGGAGAGCCTGCGCTCATTTGGGGTCTGCCTTTGGATTTTACGTTTGAAGTTACGCGGATGAGGCACATAGAGGCTTCCACTGGCTCTTAGAATTTTCAAAATTCGATGTAATTTTATCTAGCTCTAAACATGTGGAGAGCCTATGCTCATTTGAGGATCTTTCTTTTAAGCATCATACCAAAAGTGCGCCGAAGAGACAAGTGGAGACTTTCATTGGTCTTTTTTATACTTAGCTGATTCGGGCCTCGAGTGAACACTTCCTAGTTTTGGAGTCTGAAAATTATCCACTATATGTGCTAAGATCCATGTCGGGGGGAAAGCACATCCCTAGGGTCTCCGGTTTTGTTGCACCTTTTGAAGGTGTGTGAAGCTGACACATGACACCTTTTGTGGTTCTTTTTATTTCCATTTCACCTTTTGGAATTACACCGAGCTAACATGTGGCGCCTTCTGTGAGTTCGTTTCTTTGTTTCAAGTTGAATCATTCTGGGCTCAATTTTGACTTCCTGAGTTAGCTTTCTTGTTTTTTCACTTGAACTTTTGTCTTCTTCAACATTTCATTTGGCCATTCATTTCCCCACCTTCCATTGCCATTTCTGAGCCTACCTGTAACCTGAATTTTAGATTTGAAATGTGGGCTCACATGACTGAACCAACCATTCAATTTTATCCTGTGAAGGTTGTGTTTGATCAATTTTTCCTGAGGAGCAAAATTAGAAAACAATTTACTGAATCATGGGGACATCTGCCTGCTAGATGAAGTGATCAGTGGCCTTGAAGTATCCATTGGGCACATAGTCATGAATAATATCCTGATATTGATCTTGTGCTCGGTGATCTTGGAACCTACCCCACTGCCCGAACTCTCTTTTTTCATAAGAAAATATTGAAAATGAGGTTTCTGAGAGTAGAAAATTGTCTTGATCTGGAGTTTTCACCTATCCCTGAAATGGACTACTACAACATTCACCTATGAAGGCACATTGAACTACACAATGATTCAACCTAGGAGCAATAAAACATGTGCTGAAGCACTTAGGGAAACTGAATCCTAAACTACAACAAGAAAAATGTGCATATGCACTTCTTTTGTTGAAAGAAAACCTACTTACTCTACGCTAACCAAAAGAAAAGGGAACTCAAATAAATCCTGCAACTGGCAGGGAGAAGTAGCTTCCCTTTCTCAAAATAGGTAACCATGTATATGATTTGGCACTGAACATGGCTGTTATTATAAGTGAAAAAATTACAAGAGGTCGATCCTCCACCCAAATCATCAAGGTATCAACTGGAAACAAGACAAATACCTCTTTTATTTGTTGTATTGGATTGAAGTGACATTACAACTGATCTTTGGTACTCTGAAACTCATCCCCATGCTCTGGAGTGAGCATGAATGGTGGAAACTCATCTTTTGGCTCCAATGAAGCCAAGTATTTTATTGGACAAGGTCTGATCCAATGGATGTACCCTTTGCTATGAAATTCAACTCCAAAATTGGAGTCTTCTTGCGGACCTTCTTGAAAAAAGAGGTTGTTTGCATGTTGATTTTTGTCTTGCATTAGTTTTGCAAGCAACTTATCCTCTACCTTGATGAATGGTGTGGAAATGGTGTCATCATTGTTCCCTTCCTCCTCCTGAGAAGAACATGGAATATTAAGATCCTTCAACCATGGTTCCATATGGCCTTTGGGAAATGTAGGTTGCTGTAATTGATTTTCCTCCTTCGTGACAATAGGCTCGTGTGCTTAGAAGGTGGGTGATGGAGGAGAAAATGATGTGATCTCCTTGAGATCCTCTCCATCAAAGAAATCCTTCAAGTCAGACAGATAATCTACCTCCTTATTATCCTGTTGTGTGTGTGCGACCTCCTCAATGGTGTCCTCCTGATCTGTAAATTTCTCACCATGGTCCCCCTCATCTTCAAACATGAAGTTTGAAATATAAAACTCTTCTTCAACATTATATTTTGAAGGGGATGAGGTGGGAGGAAGAAATGAAGGTTCTTTTATGGCCTGCTATGTACTTGAAACCTCTAGAACTGTATAATTCTCCTCCACAACCAGAATGCACTCCTCTTTTGGATTTGGAGTAGCTGCTTCTTCCCTCACTTGTGTTGTAACCGAAGCCTCCACCACTTGTCACTTGACCTCAGCCTCCTCCATGGGTTTCTCCATCAAGGGGATTTTATCAATCCCGAATATAAGAGATAAGCTCACCAAGCTTCTAATCATTTCTTCTTTTCTTGGCTCTTCTTCTTGCTACTCTCCTTGACTAGATTTTTGAGTCTCTTCCCACCCTGGACTCAGGAAACTAGGAGGAGTAGTGGGTGGGGTCTCCACTAGTTTTTTCTTTATTTGTGGTGGAGGGGAAGGTATTTATTTTGGCTCGTGTGGAGGGGACTTGTATTTGGAAGGGAAAAGGGAAAAGAAATTAAGATGTGATGGGAGACTAGAAGATGGAGAAGGGAAATCAACAGTTGGGGAAGAAAGTGAGAAACTAGACTCATGACATTGTTGCGATGATACTAATTGAGAAAGATGAAAAGAAAAGGTATGAGGTGGTGGACTTACCCATTGACAAGGTTGTCTGGCACCAAGATCGTAGGCCTCTATTTCCTTGGTCCATTGTGCAAGTTGAGGCAAAATTTCAACCATGAAGTTAAGCTTCTCATGTGGGCTATATTTTCTTGGAAAAGGGCCTTCTCATGGACAATATGCCATACATCCAATTTCAAATGCCTTCATCTGTGCTGTAGCCCGAGACTAAACCATGCTAGCCTCCATTGTTTGAATTTTCACTAGTAGACCAACATTCTCTATATAACTGTTATCATCATATGCACACCCTTGCTCTTGATAAGCTCCATAGTTTGGTGGATGAACAAACTGATCTGCACCTTTCTCATATGGGTAAGTATAATGGCTCTAAATATGATCATAATGTTGATTTGAACGCGTTGAGAAATACATTAGATGTGGACTACACTGTTGTTGCTGCAAGTGTGAATTCCAAGATGGGAATGAGGCCATGACTGCACAACTTCATGAATGACAGAAGGTGAAAGATGTGGAAAGAACAATGGGGAGAAATGGATGGAAAGAAAGTCTGTAACTCAGAGAATGGGTTGTTGATCAAATGAAATCGCCAGATGTGCTTTGTATGTGCCTCTAAATGTTGAATCTCACCAAGAACACATCAACTTGATGAAATGAAGTGGTAAGGTGCTTCAAACCTATCCCACTGGATGTGCCAAAATTTTTGAGTGTGGTCGCATGGTGGCTTAAGATTTTCTATTTTATAATGAGAAATTTTGGAAAGATGAGAAAAATCTAACTCCAGTGTCCCACCAGACATGCCAAAACTACTTATGCATAATCACAACACCCCTGAATGTCTGCAAATTGATGGGTTAAGACTCTCAATGTGATTTCATAACATGGAGCTTCTCCCAAAGTGTGGGATTTTACGAATCAGGAGAGCTCTCCAGTTGAAGGCTAGTTCATATTCCTCTGTTCAGGTGCACACATCCATATTGTAGAGGATCTACTCTACAACCTACTCTAAATTTCCAAAGAGACGGGGATAAGGAGATGCAATAAATAAAACCTAAAGTAACAAGGGTGATGTACCAAAGGAATGTTGAACACCTACTTTTCCAATAAAAACAAACCATCAAAAGTGTAATACAACCATCATGCAAAAATAACAAGGTTGCAATGAGAGATCAAGAAGATACAATGAACATAAGAGAGGGTAAAAATCATCCACAAACTTATACTATTTCTCCAAAGATTTGATATAGTCCATTACAATGGCCAAGAGGTAAGATTTAATTTTATAGTTTGAATGGGAGGTTTGAGATCCACAAATCCACTTTCAGAAAGAGGATAAGGGAGGGTGTAAAACGAGAATGTCCAACCTTTTGAAAATTACCCCTCCTTATAATATATAGGAAGAATAAGATAGAAAGGAGGGAAGAATTCGAAATCCTACTCCAACCACCCTAGAAAATGCATTGAATTCACCTACTCTAACCACCCCAAAAATGCATTGAACTCACCTGCAAAATTGATGGGTTCCATGACACAACCCATTCCTTCATTAATGTTCCTTCTTGGGCAAGAAAGGAAGACCAAACCTCATTATGGTGGTAGGTTAGACACCTGAAAACCTAAAAAATGGCAGACTGAATTTATCATTTTTCATTAATGGTGGCAGGTGAGTAGTAGAGGTTGAGAGCTTTCCAAAAAGTCCTATTTTTCTCAAAACTGAGCTTCTAGTTGAAAGTTATGATCATCTCCAAACCGCTTTGGGTTTGGAGTTTATCTATGCAAGATCCATGTGCAAGTCCCACACATTCCTAATATTTTTTTGCCTTTTATGGTTTTGGGAGTGTGACATGCCAACATTTGGCACCATCCGCGAGCCTACTCTGCTTCCTTTGTGTTATGCCTAAGTCCCTTCGGTTTGGAAAAGATAGTATGTCTTACCCTAGACATGTGGAGGCCCACCTCTCCTTCAAGGACCTACCTTCTGATTTTACCTTTTGAGTTGCACCAATGGCGCACATGGAGGCTTCCGCTAACTCTTTTATAATTAATCGATTCAATGACTGACTTTGCCTTTTGGAATCTGACCACGTGGAGGGCATGCCTTTGGATTTTACCTTTGAAGTTGTGCCGATGAGGCACATGGAGGCTTCCACTGGCTCTTATACTTTTCAATGGCTGGTGCAACTTTATCAGGATTTGACCATGTGGAGATCTTGCAATCATTTGGGGACTGCCTTTTGATTTTACCTTTGAAGTTGCGCCGATAAGGCACGTGGAGGCTTCCACTGGCTCTTAGAATTTTCAACGACCAGTGTAAATTTATCGGGCTCTAACCACGGGGAGATGCTGCACTCATTTTAGGATCTTTCTTTTAAGCATCATACCAAAAGTGCACTGAAGAGACACGTGGAGGCTTCTATTGGTCTTTTTTATACTTATCCGATTTGGGCCTCGAGTGAACACTTCTTGGGTTTGGAGTCTGTAAATTATCCACTATATGTGCTAAGATCCACATGGGGTAAAGCGCATCCCTAGGGTCTCCAATTTTGTCACATCTTTTGAAGGTGTGTTGAGCTGACACATGGCACCTTCTACAGTTCTTTTTATTTCCCTTTCACCTTTTTGAATTGCACCGAGCTGACACGTGGCGCCTTCCGTGAGTTCTTTTCTTTTCTTTGAGTTGAATTGTTTTGGGCTCGATTTTAACTTACCAAGTTAGATTTCTCATTTTTTCACTTGAACTTTGGCCTTCTTTAACATTTTCATTAGCCATTCATTTCCCCACCTTCCATTTCCATTGTCATGCCTACTTGTAACCTGATTGTTAGATTTTAAATGTGGACTCACATGACTAAACCGACCCTTCAATTTTCTTATGGGCAAGGTTGTGTTTGATCAATTTTGCATGAGGGGAAAAATTAGATAACAATTCCCATTCTCGTACATTTTCCCTACCTCCAGAAATCTTTTTCATGATGTCATATCTTAAAATATTTAAAACCCCAAACCCTAATAGAGGCGTCCAAATTTTGTTTACTAGAAAATAGTAGTTTTTTTATGAAAAACCTTAGGTAGACCACCATACTTATGATACCCCATGATAAAAATATCATGCATCCTCATACACTACTAGAAGGGGGGGTCATTTGAGACAAAACATAGAGACAAAAATATAATTTTGTCTCAAAAAAATAATTTCGTCTCAAAATTTCCTTGTTTTTAATTTTTATGGGCAGGGTACCATCTACATAAAAATGTTATGTTTTGCGCACCATTTACTATGCAACTACTTTTGCGAGGGCATTTAAAGACCTTCATTCCTACACTTTTGATTTCTCATCATTGCAGTGATCGCTACTCTGTTCTCTGGTTGTCATGTGCACAGTGGCTCCTCCCAATGTTGCTAAGCTTCATAAAAATAATGGTGGTGTGAATGCGGTTTCTCCTCCCAATATTGTTGCTAAGATTCGGAAAAATAACTTCATCCCAAGTCGTGTTCATTTGGTTATGCCATCTAAATTTCATCGAAGCAGACTTCTTCATTTTTCAGATAATAAAAAACCACTTTTGGGTGTTCCCATCTGAAGCAACCACACGTGGAGCAAAGAATGTGGGTTGCAGGAATCGTTCTTGCCCATCATTTTTTTTTGAGCTGGGTAAATCCCTATGCGTGCTGTTTATACATGGATTGCCTATATTGTATGTTTTTTATTCAAGGGAGATTCTATTTAGATTTTTTTTCAAGATGATGGTTTTTTTTTCCAAATATTTTTCCTTTTATAATATTTTTCCGATCATTTGGAATGCTGAGTTCTTGACTCCTGGCCAAAAAACCCTAGGAAAAACCCCCATGACCTCTACATTTTTAGGCACATACAGTGTGCGATGAGTATAGTAAAAGTCACAAAATAATGTGTTGTAAGAGCCAAACAAAGTGAGATATCGGATCATGGAAGGGGCCAAATCGTATACAAGTTTTGTCTTTTTTTGTTAAATTCATCACCAGAAGACCACATAGGAGCAAGGTGTCCACAGTATCTATCGTTTCCATGTCTATAAAATCGTTGCCCCCTAAAACCATTCTGCAATACTCCACACAAGCGAAGTACCAACGAAAGGATGGAATCCTTGCATGTATGTTGTAGTCCAACAGGGGGACCTGGTCCTCAAGACGCTCTCTCATATATAAGTCATTGGAGAGAATGTGGCCCATCTTCCAATTTTGTGACTAGCACGTTTTCTTCCACCAACTCAAGTTTTTCTTAACCCAGAACACCATAGTTTCAAAGGGACAACTCAACCTATGATATTTCCTAATCATCCTCAGCCATCACCTCCTCATTCCTATTAGGATGGCTTCTAGTATTTCTTTTTTCCCTGTTTTATATCTTGTCATTTTGTCAAACATTTGACAGGCTCCCTCAGTAGAATGGCATCAGTTCTTTGGGGTTACGACAGAGAGTATACATGGGCTTCCTGGATTTGACCACATTCTCTCTCTTGAATCCACCTGAAATCCAAAATGTCTTTCTTTCCAATCAGAGTTTGCTCCATATTTTTGCTATATTAATCTTTTCAAGATCTAATAATGTAGATTGTATGTCCTTTACATAAATCTGTTATGGAAGTTCAAGCATTGGGATAGTTCAAGAAATGAATTTTCATCGATGGAATTTCATCTAACCTAAGAAAATTACTGCCTTTTAATCTCAATGAAATATTTTTAGACAGCTAAGAATAGAAGCAAAGGAAAATAGGTAAGTACATATTTAGGATTTTATTTGTTCCTTAAAGCACCAAGAAAATGTTTTAGACACAATTTCAAGATTGTTTCCATGTACTTTAAGTTTAAAAATAAGTTTTCCTTATCGAATAGGCATAACAGTAGTAAAGTTCTCTCTTGACAGAAGTAGGAACTCTCTTTATAAGCTCTTGCATGAGACTCTGCATGTTTTTCTAATAATCATCTATACTGAAATATAAGAAGAAAATGTATAGAACTATAAATATTTCCATGCAACATGAAGTTCATTTATAGAAGATTTATACCTGGAATATAAGTTTAGGGTTCACCTAATCAGAAATAAATATCTCTGAAGCTTTTCGGTGAACAATAAAAACTCTGCCATTCATGAAAGTGAAAGTAAGTTGAGCAATTTTTATGTTGTACTTAAATGGATCATTATAAGTTATCATAGATAAGTCTATGGAGTATTAATATATTCAATAACCCAGATCTCTAGTGAAATCTAATGATTCAATTGGAAATTATTGCATCATGTGACTAGAAGGTTGCCTATATGAGTACATTTTTATGTTCAAATAGAGTTACACTTAAAAGTGGGGATGGGTGATGGCAGACCAGAAAACTAAGTATTAGGGATGGTTGATCTCTACTAATATTTATGGATGAAATTAGTGTGAAGTGGATTTGGTATGGTTGAAATTCTTTAATGGTAATGGAGATAATAACTGTCCAGTATATCATTTAAGCTTATGAGATTGATAATTATAATTCTAATAATAAATGACTCATTGAGAGTTAATAAGAAATATTGGATTGAGAAAACTCCGAATAATTATTTAAAAATTTTGATAGTAAACAATCTAACCAGGATTAGAGAGGATAGTACCTTTTTGAGGTTGGGTCGATCGATATATCCGTTGCAATCTCTGTTACTACCTCATCCCAGCCCACAGGAATTGGTTGGTCTTCTCGGAAAGGATATATGTATCAGAAGACATTCACACTGTATCAAAAAGATTTTTTCTACACATATGTCATAAATGAACATTTCATTTTTCTCGGTATATAGATCTTATTTGGTTATCATTCTTGTAATCTATAGTAATCAATTGTTCATAGGGTTTAGTCCCAAAAAAATCCATCTCATATTTATTTTTATGTACACAAACTATGGGTTTCTGGTAGCCTCTCTTTTATAGGTAGCTTTGTGCCAACTAATTTTCAGAGTCAATTAGGATTCGAATCGGGCCATTTTTAAGTTACTATACATTTTAAAAATAACTAAGCACCATAGATTAAATATTAAGGTCCTTATTGGTAGGCTTTGTAGGCTTCAAGGGACATGATTGCTCGTCTTAGATTCTGCTTTGCTTTGCTTGCAATGTGAGCAACAAAACTTGTTGGTAAGTCAAACCTTTCCCTATTGGATATCTAAAGAAGAACTTCCATGATATGTGGGATCCTCAAACACCTCAATTACAACAATAGAAGACAACCAGTTACATATATTGCTAGCAAATATTTTTTCAACAAACTCACTTCATGGGTTAGTGGAGCATCTACTTTGATTACTTGACAACGATTCTTCAAAGCTTCTACTAGGTTTGAATCATTATCAGAGTAGAGATAAAGTTTAACTTAATCTGCGTAGTGGTTCATCATTTTGATGATGTTTTGAACATCTTTTGAGATTTTTTCAACCTCATATAGGACCATCACTGAATCCATAAGCAGATCACATTGATAATGTTGTTAAACCTTGTTATCTCATTTTTAGTGATTCCACCTAAAATTGAGATAACCATAGAAATTTTTTGACAAAACCTCCTAAAAATTCCCTTTGAAGGAGATTTTCAGGTTTTCAGGTTTCCATCACATGCAAACATGTCTTTTACATGCTTCATGTTGAGTGTTTCCCAAAACTCAAAACCCGGTTACATGCCAGTGTATCGGGTTTTCGGAACCCAGGAGCATCGGAACATACCTTACAAAAAATGTGTTACATGTTGCTTGTTTCCCAAAACCCAAAACTCAAAACCCAAAATGATCCTTTGTGTCAGGTTTTCAGAACTTGATAGCATCCAAACATGTCTTTTACATGTTTAATGTCAGTTGGTTCCCAAAACCCAATTTGTTAAGAAAACATTTGTTTCAAGTTTTCAGGAGCGCTAAGCATGATGACATGGCATTAATGTCGAGTTGTCAATTAGTTGGCACATGTGTCAGAGGAGGTGTAATAAATGCTAGGGTTTTATAAATAGTCCAATTTTACACGTGATTTCTACCTGACATATTTTTTCTGCGTGGATTTTTCCTAAATGCTCCTTCGACCTCCAAACCCGACTGAACTTCTTGATTGATTTCTTGATCTATCTTTGACCATTTTTTGAATTTATTGAAGGTATTTTTCTCTTCTTATCATTTTGTGGTCTTTGGGTATGTTTTTGAATTGTTCTTTTGACGTTTTTCCTCTTTAATTTTTCTTGCCTCTGGGTTTAGAGTTTAGGGTTGTTTTCTTCCTTTTTTTTTTGTATTCCCAAGAAACCCCTTTTTTTAAAACTCACCCTGGGTGTTTTCTTAATTTCTTCCATGGGTATACTCTTATAGTTTTTAGGAATAATCTATAAAACCTAACTTATAAGCTTGGTGGAATTTTACCTATTTTGACATCCCAAAAACCTGACGCCTTTGATTCGGGTTTTATAAGGTTTTTCAACAGTGTAACCTATTTTGCAAAGTGATCAGCATCCTCCAACTTCTACTTGTGTTGGGTTTCACAGATTGTCTGACATCTTCAAACTTTCGCAGAGTATCAGATTCTGCAGGGTGCTCAACATCACCTGATTTCTACCTTTGTGTCCGGTTTTAAGAAGTGTCTGACACAACCTAGTTTTTGATATAATCTACAGTGTGTCAGATTTTACGAAGTGTCTGACAGGTCTCAAAGTCCCGTTAGTGTGGCGGGTCTATAGGGTTGCTCAGCAAGCTTCCAAGCATGATTGTTCAAACCGAAGTCATCTAAGCATTCTTTCTTCAAGACTTCTCATGTCGGATCCTGGATCATCTAAGGATAAGTCAGACAGGTTAGGAAAGATGAAGTACAAGTACCAGAAAATGGAATTCCCTTCCTACATAGATTGTAATTATGGCATCTCAGACACAAATCTTGGTAACATAAACATGGAGGACTTTTGGAACAGAACCAAGGATTCTTCTCAGAGTCCCTGGATGAAGCCAATAACCAACAATGGCCTCCCTCTCGCAGTAGGATTCCCAATGTCTACTCAATGCCCCGAGTTCATTTTGGCCTGTGCTTCCAAATATGACTCAAATTCCCGCTCAGTGAAAAATCAAGCAGGAGAAACCATAGTGAAGTTGGATCGAGGTTACTTCGATGACATCTTAAGATTTTCCAACTTTGAGGAATATGTCGATGTAGATCTTAAGTCAAGACAGAAAGCCTGGGACAAAGATAAGGAAGATTTCATCAAGCATGTGAATAAAAAGTTCTTGATCAAGGCCAAACCAGCCATCTCTAGGTTTCTCAATTTTGTCCCCAGGAGTGATTTCATCCTTGAAATTAATGACATTATTACCCTGTTGAGTCAAGTATTTG